>OMNW01005599.1:7467-22465 GCA_900303245.1 Selene dorsalis | reverse complement strand
CCCTTCCCCTTGGACCTCTGTCATTGGGGGAGATGGCTTTCTGTTTGTGATGTAAGCAAATTTGTGGTGATACCAACGCAAAGCGACACCCGGGGTGGGGACGCCCAGTGTGCTGATTCAGCCTGTGTGAGAAAGGAGGGGGTGAAGGGAACGAAGGAGATTTGCAGAGGGGCTCTGTGTAGCGGCCGAAATATCTTCAGCACAGCTCTGTGACAGAGGGACAGCTTTGTCTGAGCAGGCCGGCCTGTCTCGACTTTAAACGCAAAAACAAAACAGAGATGCAGAAGTAGGCTTGATTTGAACTGGTGATGAAAGCTGTACAGTAAAATTTGCTGCAAGTGCTTCTATTAATAGCCCTTTTGTAAAGAGTCCTATTTTCCTTTCCTCATATATGTGCATTTTTTACAGTCCTCCAGTTCTTAAAGATCCTTGACCTCGGCTGACCTTTGAGCATTCCACCACAAAGCAAGTGATTGTTCAAGCCATGGATGTGGACAATGCATGTTTGTCATCTCTGGGAGTAGTGGGGGGGGTGTAGAGATATACAGTAATTTTATTGTGCAGTGAGCAACGTTTGATTGCTTCATGTACTAAGTTCTTTGAGGTCTCTTGCTATAAGGGAAAAAAGTATGTTGTTATGTGATAAATAGACAAATCTGACCACTTTTTATATTCATGTCTTTCCTGTTGTGCTGGCAGCTTTCTTGCACAGCACTGGCAGTCTACTGTGGATGATAATGGTGGTTTGAAGTGTGAGGCCAACATGATCGTTTCATAAACAGAAAAGCAGCATTTGTCATGGCTGCTTTTGACAGCTCATGACAACATGTGATGAATAACACATGCTGTGTTACCGCAGCAGGGCTGTGGGGATGGCCCAACAGACAGCCTGAATCGGCAAAGATCTTCTGGGTCAGCCGGAGGGATAAAACCCGTAAATAGAGACCATCCAAGAGCACTGACAGAGATCAGATGTAGTAATGTCCCGACAAACAGCAGGGCAGGGCCACATGAGGTAAACATTAGATGCCACATGCAAAAATCACATGTGGGCCAACACATGTAAAGTACACCACACAGACAAATACATGCACATAATGAATGCAGTACACACACGTACATGTTCTGGAGCCACATTTTTATTCATGCTGCATGTGTTTCTATGAATGTAGTAACAAAACAAGATTCCAGCTATATTTTGATATTCGGATCTGCAGCCAACTGTTTTTCATTTGCACTGGCTGGGGTGAGCTGGTCCATGGAGTCCCATGACCGAAAATAGACAGTTCATGTGAGTGTGTTATCAAGGCCTGCCCCACATCTTGTTAAGGCACGTCTGCCTGCCTATCTAAGCCTATCACTGTGCTCCGAAGGAAAACAAACAAGACCCACATACACACATTTAGAAAAACACTTGGCTGCATGGGCACCCATCCTGACAGACTTGTCCTTAAAAAGCGGGTCACAGGTAAATTGAGGGGAGTCCAGTGCCTTGTTTGTGTCCTAGCATCGCTGGCCTTGTGTCAGTGTCAGGCTGACTTTCTTTCAGAACAGAGCATATGGGCCAGCTCTTGTCAAAAAATAATAGGATGGTGCCAGAACTGAAGTGCCAGGGGAGCTCACGTGATCACTTTACCTGAGATGACCCTTCTCCGCATGAGTGTGAGTCACCCTATGGGTGTTGCTGTGGTTTTTACTCCTCCTATAATAATGCTAAATAACCTGCTGTGCACCTTAGACTAAACCACCAGCTGAATGCTTTGCACTTGACCTTTTAAGTCTATTTTTTTATGTAGGCATGACTAAATGTGACCTGTTTGTCTGAGATATTGCAGCCTCTTGTTTTTGTTTCACATCACAGTAATTCGTTCTTAATATTTCTTTTGCCAATGAAAATGAACAGCGTACAATCCTGGAGACTGACTAGGAACCCACATTTATTGAAGCTATTGCCAAGTTGTGTTTAACTTTATTACATCATCATGATTAAAGATAAAATAGATGAAAAATCCATGTAATCATCTATAATCAGTAGAAATTTAGTCTTGATACTATAAACTATCCTTTGACTACCACAAGTATGATACCAACCCCAGTAATAAAACCACACAAGAGTGTGATAAGGGTGCACCACACTGACTGTGACAGGATCTTATATTATCCTATTATGCTGTAGATATCCTCTTATTATGCTGTAGGTGATTATTGGGGGAGACTTCTGGGTTATGTCAAGATCAAACAAAACAGAGAAAGTTACACCTATTGTCATCCTTCCAAAGCAAAGAACAAATATACTGTACTTTTAGAGCAGCATGGGGTCTGACATTTCATCAAGAACAAAAAACAATACTACTGCTGCAGGGAGTTCTTCTGTGGATTAAAATATGTACACATTTGTAATCTGATGTCAGTCAGGTAGAAATACAACTTTTTTGTTATAAACCGAGTAATAATAAAATCATCCTCTAGTAAGCTGATACATTTGGAAGACTTGGACCCACAGGTTCCATTGACGTATTTGAGGAAAGCTGATTGACATCTTCCTGTTGAATTAGGTAGAGCTGTTAAATGCATTTGTTGCCAAATATTTTTTCACAAATCCGTCAGTGTTAATGTTTTTAATAATAATATGAAGAATAATAAGTTATCTGAGGAGGGCTTGGGATTTGCCCCCTCATTTACGAGGCTTTTTCCAAGTTTCTCAGACATTTCGTTGGTGTTTTCCCATGAAAAATAATCAGATTAACAAGAGAGACGGAGAAGCGGCTGAGGAGTTCATTTCACCATCTCCTTGTCCAATCTTTTTTTCTTTTTTTTTTTTTGCTGTCACTTGGCTGTTTGATGAATGGCTCAAATAACCTCCGTGCTGAAAAGATGGAGTTATAGACCTCTATCATATTATTTACCAAAAGACCCTACATTTACAGTTGAGCAGTCTCTTGGCATTAGAGTGTTATTAGTGACATATAGTATCATAGCCAATACTTTCCAACATTAGCTCAAGCAATGTTAAAGCACTGGGAACTGGATCCACAAAATATTGTATTCCTCTGCAAACACTGCTGTTCATTTAATACAAACCCAGTTTCACTTTAACACGCAAGCCCCCAGAACTTGAGATGCCTGATGAAAGATAAATTATTAAAATGGTAATGTTTTAGGAGGTCTGGGCACTGCAGAATTATATATATAAAGAGAAAAATACTCTCCTACAGGGTTTTACAAGCCTGTGCCTCCAGAGTGTTAAGATATCATTGGATAAATGCTTGCTAGCATACATGGATAATAATGTGACTAAATGGCCACATAGTTTAACATTTGCAGCTCAAATATAATTAATAATTTGCTACAAATGAAGTGGACATGCATTGGATGTGATTCTCGATGTTGTTAAATGAAATGCAATAATTACATTCAAACAACTAAACAGGCTGTGCTCATATTTCAGCCTGTCTCTGAAGTGTGTGTTAAAACTCCTCGCTGAGCTTTTGTAAACATCTTTCATGCAATCTAATTAGCAGGTTTCCTCTTTTGTAATTTGAGACACACCTTATGATTGTTAGCTTTTCACATTGTAAATGAACCAGGACGGAACAGAGCTTTGATGCCTGTAAAACATGCCAATCCTAAAAACTGAAGAGAGCTACTGCAAAGTAACATCATCTGCATTAGCACAGACTGACGGGCTGGTTATGTCTTTTATATGCATTATTTCCATTAGTTCTTGATTGAATTATAAATGGATAAAATGAAAAAAAAAGAAGAAGAAGCTGTTTTCAAAAGTATTCAGAGCCTTTGAAGTGGTGCTCTAAATAGTAGTTAAGTGCATCCTGTTTGCTTTAAAGTTGGATTAAACCACTCTGGAGAAAGACATTTGATATTTAATCAACAGCAAAACAAATAAACCCCTCCCTTCAGTGCTCCTTCAGATTCCCTGCCCCCCCAAATTGATGGACATGCATTGCCAGGGCAACAGCATTGTCAAAATCCAGATGGTCTTTGCAGAACCATGTAATATAAAACATCATCAAACAAAGGGCATGCACACAAACACAATACCCAAAACACAGTAGAGTAAAAAGTGTCAGAGAAGTTGACCACAGGTTGTAGCTACACTAACAGTATCTGGCATAATATGTCAGCCTATGTATCAAAATAATTGAATCCTTTGTGCCATCAAACTTGTATTTTTGCGCCAACAGTCACTATGATGCAGCTTCAGATAAGGATACTCACAACTTTCCTGCTAGTTAGCATCACATCGACAACACATCTTGGCAAACTACAAAGTAGGTTGAACATTTGTTCGTTTGACTGGAGTCCCCCATGTGGTAAATTGGATTGATTAGACATAGTTTAAAGACACATGCACCCATGTTCAAAAACTCCCACAATTCACACTATCAGGGCTAAAACTAAAAAGCCCGAGGAGCTTGCTGTTAACTTCGACAATAAAATTGTTGCGAGGCCTAGATTAGGTTAAGGGTATAAAACCATTTCTAAAGCTTTGAGTGTTCCCAGGAGTACAGTGGCCTCAATAATTGTGAAATGGAAGAAGTTTGGAACCACTATAACTCTTCATAGGGTTGGCTGTCCGACCAAACTGAGGAAGAAGGGCCAACAATCACTCTAACAGAGCTTCAGAAGTCCTCTGCAGCGATGGGAGAACCTGCCAGAAGGACAACCATCTCAGCAGCACTCCATCAATCAGGCTTTAATGGTAGAGTAGCAAGACAGAAGCCACTCTGAATAAAAGGCATTTGACTTGGAGTTTGCCAAACAGTATTTAATACCCTCTGAGAGCATGAGGAAAAAGATTCACTGGGATGATGAGACAAAAATTGAAATCTTTTGGCAGAACTCCAGACGCAATGTCCAGTAAACACCTGGCACTGCACATCACCTGTTAATGCCACCCCCATGGAGTGGAATGGTGGTTGCAGCATCAAGCTATGAGTTGCCATCTCAGTGACAGAGAAAGGGAGACTGGTCAGAGTCAAGGAAGATGAATGCAGTCAAATACAGAGAGGTCCTTCAGAAGGCCCTCATACCTGCTCCAGAGAGTGCACAACCTGAAATTGTTCACCTTTTGGCATAACAATAACTTGAAGCATATTCAGCCACGACTGCAACATGACTGTGACTGTCCTTAAATGGCCCAGCAAAAGCCCAGGCTTCAAACCAATAGAACATCTGTGGAGAAATTTGAGGATGGCAGTTTACAGATGCTTCCCATCCAGTCTGACAGACCTTGGGAGGATCTGCCAGGAAGAGAGGGATAAACTGCCCAAACACCGGTGTGCAAAGCTTGTAGAGACTTAAACCGGAAGACTAAGCTGTATTTGCCTCTAAAGGGGGCTTTTTACAAAGATCTGTATTAAGGGTCTGAATACCTCTGTGAATAAGAGATTTCAGCTTGTGATTTTTGGTAGATTTACCAACTCTTCTAAAACACCATTTTCACTTCACTGTCACTTTAGATTGTTGAGAGTAGCAGTTTTACTCATTTACAATTAAATCTACAACACAGTACATTTTTAATCATTTCTGGAGCCACTGTGTAGAAAGATTTCCTCTAGGTTTTTCCATTTATCCTGATATATTTTTTAATTTATCTTGTAGCTACTTAGTTGGGAACATCTATAAAACCTTTCACATAAGTGTCACTCATGATAGAATGACAAATTTGGCTCTATAGCAGAGTAAAGACTGTCAGACTAGATTTTAATAAATGACAACAGAAATCAATAAAACTGAACTTGTACATTTAAGCGATGCTGTAAACCCTTCCTTCAGATCTTCAAACATGCTCGGAGTACATGGAGTACAGTTCGCTGTCTGCCACATCAAAATTTTCCGACAGGATATTAAACTGATTACATTACACGAGACACTGAAAGAAGTGGTGTAATGACATTAAAAATAATATCAAACTGTAGAGGACAGAAGAAAGACAAGGTTGTGTTAATGTGCTTTTGTGTCTTCTTTTTTATTTGAATGGAAAGAAATAATAATATTTTAAAAATAGAGAGAAAAAAAACATATTTGGTGAGTGTAAGGTGGATGTAACTTCAATTCATTGTACTGAGTAATAGCTGGGGTCCCATAACTTTAAAACTTCAATTACTTAAAAGCTAAATATAAGTATTTTATTACCTATCTGCCAAAAAAAAGAGATGACATTTCAAGCTCATTTCTTTTCCCAATCTAACACTGATACAGTGATCAGAACATAATTCAAGAAACTGGTGTGTGGTTTATGAAGAAGCCGTGGGAAAGGTAGTGGCAGGTCCACCCAACACATCACCGTGAACTGAACTAATTGAAGATTATGGTGGGGAGTATGCCATGCCTCAGCCAGCAGATAATCCCTCATCAGCTGCCGTCTGGACTCAGAATGCGGAGTACATTTCATGGAGGGACTCCCCCCATGGAGCTGCAGAAACTGAGAGGCAGCCCTGTTTAATTACTAGCCTCACTAACAGCACTCAGAGTTGGTGGAGTACAGAGACTGGGGCGGGACGGCGGACTGAGGTTCTGGGAGTCTTGTGGGGTGGGGGGTGGGTGAGGGAATGCCTAACTGTGGAAAACAGGAACAATGAGATTTTGTTTAGACTGAAGGCTCTGCAGCTTTGCCTCAGTTGCCATTGTCTCCCGGGCTTTTTCTTAAGCCCTCACAGGTTACAAATCCAGACGCATATTGAGTCATTCATGCATCTGTCAATGACAGGGTGAAGCCCACGTACGGACTCCTGCTGGGAATTTAATGAACATGTTTTCCTAAGGAGGTACCTCTGAAATTTAGCAGACTAACACGAAGGAGAATGTGAGAAAAGTTAGCAACCGCCAAGAGTTTGAGATCCGCTGCCAGTTTTGCTTCACAGACTTGTTTGATTTCATGCAGCATTTTAGGGAGTGTATTGTTGGTCAGCTTGGTGGTCTGGGCACTGAAGAACTATTGAGATTAAACATTGCCTTCATGTTATTCACTCCCAATGCGCAATGCTCAATTTACTGATTAATGCATTCATTTTACACACACACACAAAAAAAATGTAGCCGCATTCTCTCAATCCAAAGCAAATGAAGGCCTCCACAACAAATTTGGAGTATACAGGGTAGAAATGAGGTCCAAACATCAGTGAGAATGGTCTCTTTGTGCAAAGTGGCCTTATTCAGAGGGTGGAGGGTGAGCGTGGGGAACTTCAGCAAAGCATTCTGTTTACAAATAAGCATGGCTTAGTGTGCAAAGAGCCTCCAGACAGTCTTAGGTCAAGGAGCATTCAAGCAAAACATCTCACCAGAGGCGACCTCATCGCTTTACCCTATAGCTGGAATTCACATGTTTATGGACGATGGTAAACTCCATTGAATATGAGAGAAGGCAATGAGACAAGTAAGTCGTAATCCTTAATCTAAATATCAAGTGGTTTTGCATTTGCAAACATGTTGTGTCTGGACTCCTGATCGAGCAGCATAAGCGATTCATTGTGTGAGGCAAAGTATAAAAGAAGGGTAAGGATGTGTGCATTCATGCTCCATCACACATTTGTTGGAGTCACTTTCGATCAAAAATAGAAAATTTCACTTTTCACTTGTTCAGTGCTGGAGTGTGGGCAGGACCTAAAGCAGCTGGCCTAAGCAGAAAAGTAAATCTATTATCTCAAGGTCAGTATTGATTCGTGCTTATGGCATTAAATTGACAAATACTGTCTCTTATAAACACAGTATTTAAATCATATATATCAGAGCATCTGGAGGAAAACTGTCACATTTTTCATGCAGTTTACACATTTGTTTTTGTTTTTTTTTAAATACCATATGATAAATCGTACAATACAACATACAACGTAACACAGTTATTTGTGCAAGTCCTGAAAACAAGGATATGACACAACCAAAACAAAAGTGGAGTGCATTTCTTATGCATTCAGACGGGGCAGGACATGGGCATGAGGTCTTCCTTGTGGGAACACAAACCATCTCATGCTGTAAACTGCGGTCTCTTTTCCCTCCTTACGCTCACTCAGGAAATTCCCTCATGATGCAGCATGAAAGCTCAGGCCGATGTACACAACACTGACAAACATGCCCACTGATGAAATAAAGCTAAATACAGCTGAGTCTAATGCAACTTCTCTGATCCAGCGGTCAGCATGTAATTAATCAAAGCACTGAGACTGAGCAGAAGTCTCTCCTGAACAGTGTAACTTCGAGTTGACAGAAATGATTCGATTTAACAGGCAGAGTCATAGTTGTGTCTTTGTCCTTGTGTCTGCGTCTGGAGCTGCCAGACAGGGTGGGTGTCGAGGGCCAAACGTCTCCCAGAGACTTTCTGTGTGGAGCCTGCGTCCATGTGGCTGTGCAGACCGACAACACGCTGACAGTCTCATGATATCAGGGTACAAATTGTTTCGAGAGATCAGTTAGGTTTAAAATAGCTTTAAATACTCTATGCTCTTAAAGCAGCTCTTTGTGAGATGTGACATTACATTGCAGAGACACACATGCACACACGCTCAGAAATTCTTTGCAGGGCAGCAAATCTAAAGTTTGATGAATATGTATCTTTTAAATATTTGTTCCTTCACTCTACAGAAACATGACTGGTGTATAAACCACATGATCTTCAGATGTTATTCATGCCTTCATGTTAATAGACAAACACAGCAGAACAAATGACACAATCAAGATGTGCAGCTAACACATTTTTTTATTATTATTTTAACCATAATTGTTCATTTATATAGTCTTTAGATACTGAAAGATCAATTAACAATTTAGCAGCTGGACTTGGAGTTTTTCTTCTGTTGTTTGTTTATAAAATCTATTGCATATCAATTTCCTGTTGAATGGCTGATCAATAAATCAATTGTTTTGGATCACAGCAGTAAGTTTGAGTTTCATATACTGAAGACAACACTACGCATTAGTCTCTGTTGAATTAAAGAATAACAGCTAACTTTTAACCTGCTGTTCTGTACTGATGTGCATTCAGGAACTCTGCCATATGTATCATACAGTATCAGAGGCAGCATTAGAGCGCTGCAGCCACAAGTTACGCTGCATTAAGTGACAGACACATCCCTCTGTTCACAAGAAGCTGGCACACGCTGGCTATACTCATATGCTCGTGTTCTCGCCCTCAGGGAGAGCAACAAGTTCATCGGCCTTACCCAGGAAATGTAGAAAATCTGGACAGAAGAAGGAAAGAAACCAGGAAAACATCGCAACAGTGAAACAGAGAACGTTCTTTTACATTTCTAGATCGGCCAAAACACAGAAATTAATACACAAGGCTTAAAACTGGACCATTGGTCCCACTGCATTGAAATGGAACTCACCAAATATCATTAAAAGAAAGGAAGTTCATTCTGATAACAGTCAGAAATCTCTGACGTGTTATGTCATTTCCTTTGGCATAAGTCCACGGTGCCTAACTCTTGCCCTGAGCTCGCCGCTCTGTGAACCCAATCACCCCGCCTGGTAATCCTCGCTCTCCTAACTGTGGTGATTTTGTCACATGAACTGCAGAGCCTGAAAGCTGTGCACGCACAATCTGTCGAAGACACGTCACAAACGACGGTCACACTCATGCACAGATAATCTCATTACCCTTGTCTCCATGCAGTATGGGGTCAACAGGGTTGTGCTGCTTGTGCCGCGGCGGCGCACCGGGATCAAAACGATCATGAATTTCGGTGAGGCTTGACAGAAACATGAGTCACATCAATGTGAGAGGTGGTTTGTATTAATAGCGGCTATCAAGAGGCCTAAGTGGCCTGCGGCTTTACAGCAAAACATGTTGCTGGGTAAAAGTTGTTTGTGTGTCCCTGGATAAAAAGTCAGTGCAGCCTGTGTTTAGCGTCTGTCAATTTAGAGCAGTTCTTGCAACAGGTGCAACTTAAGATACAGTGAGAGTTATTCTGAGTGATAGCTTAAATCACCATTAACACATCTCAGCGGCAACTCAGTCCGTCTGAAGGGCTGCGGAGTGAGTAACTTGACTGCTTAAGTGCACCGTGAACAGAGGACACTTTGATTGCTGAGCTCACAAATGTGACTGTGTTTATGCCAAACATCCCCTGAGAAACACCTGCAATGCAACTCAGCGAATTTGATGAAAAGGAGTAAGATGTATTGTCTGCAGCTGTCTACGCAAAATAAAGCATGTGGCCTGTGAGGTGCGGCACAAATGCACAAGTATAACAATTAAAAGCGAAGCAAATAAAATTTACAAAACTGTCTGTCACAGTTTGCATTGACAAAGGTCAGATTTGCATTGCTCACAGGGCGATGGCTGCAGCTGTTCGACAACATGATGTTACAACAGTTAGCTTTTAGGAAAAGTGTGGTAATTGATGAGAAGATGTTGCATTATCAAAAACTTCTGACCGAACTTGATCTGACCATTCTGAGTTTTAATTCTATTATGTGAATAAATGTACTCCAGTGAGTCATCAGCTATTGCCTATTAAAATATACTTCAAGAGCCAAGATGGTTCTTTCTCATTGCTCATAAATACCCAACACCTTAAGTATGTCATGCTGATTAGGTGCCTCAGTGGTGATTTGTGTGCATTTACCCTAATTATCAGAGGGAATGAACTCAGGCCCAGCCCATAGAACAAAATGCTACAGAACAGCACAGCACCTAGAAGATGCTCTAAAGGTCACCTCCCAGCCTCTTCAATGGAGCAGATACATGCTCTTTATCACTTCCCATAGGATTAAACATTGACTCTCATAATATGAAAGTCAAACTCTGCAGTCATTGTTCTCCAGCATCAGAATGCTCTGAAGCCACGTGCGCACCACCACCTGAATTAAGAACAAACAACCAGATACGTCACGAGGCCGAATAAATATTTTGCTTCAGCCTGTAACGTTACCAGTCAAAAATCCTTGTTGACTGTGATAATAAGTTGCAGTTCAGCTCTTATGCACAGTGTGGTGAGTCAGCCTCGCCATGCAGCCGCGCGGGGGATATTGGGGACAGCCTGCGCAGCGGATGAAACAGATGAAAAGCTTTCGCTGGGATGTGAATAATCCCGTCCTCACGACAGTCGTCAGACCACCTCGTAGATTACAACTCGGCAGAGAATCACTTTCTAGGCTGCTTGAATTAAATGGAGAGCAGCGGCGGCGGCGGCGCGGGGACACGCACGCAGCTCCTCAGTCGACCTTCTTCCTGGACAAATTGAGAGGCACCACAACAACACGCAGCAGCTGCAGCCGGAGAGGAAGCCGGAGAGGAAGCCGGAGCGCACCGCTCTCTGTTCGGTCTTCCCGCTCCAGCCCGTTTCACTGTGGACACTGAGGAGGAGACTTTGATCCTGAGGAGCAACAAGCACATGGTGCGTTGTTATGGTGAGTCGACTGCAACTTCTCTTTGTCCCATGACAACTGTTTCACATGTGACTGATCCTGAGTGTCTCATTTAAAAGTGAAGTTATGATCCTAAATAAACGCACGTCTGTTCACAGTAGGAGCTGTGTGTAGAGAAGCCATTATGTTGTTAGAATAAAGAAGCGCTGCTCACAGTGTTTCCTTTGTGAAACTGTAGATTCAATTTGTCTGTAGGGTAGATCTTCCCACTTGTGTTAAAGTTGCTTTAAAGCCAGTTAAGCCCTCTGTGTAGGACTGACAATAAACTAGATTATCATGCTTTATATTATAATAATTATTGAGTGAGATTTTCTTGTTTTACAGTCGTATTTTAGAGTGAATATTGCAGTCGTGCTCTGGTTGAGAGGTTTTTTTTGCTTATTGTGGTTCTTTTGGTTTATTTCCTGTAGCTGTCATATGTCATGTGGTTCAGGTTCAGTGTCACAGGAAAAAAAAAAGAAATCTTAAAAATAGAGTTGAACTTTTTCACACACCATACTGTGAAGGTCCAGTGTCATTTGTGCAGCTGATCGGTACAAATATGCAAAACTTAAAGTGATTCTGGATGATGCTGTGATGAGGGATGTTGCAGCGTCAAGAAATCAGAAAATTGCTTGCTCAGCAGAGTTGTTGTGAGCTGTGTTCATGCATGTTACAGAAAGTTTTTAAAAGTTGAACCGGTCTTAGAGGTCTTGTGTGGGTGCTCGTCAGAAATATACATAAATATAATTTACAGGGTTTATATGAGACTATTAGGTCGACCAACCTTTAGAGGAGGAGCACTTGATAAGAAATTATTAAAAGCATAAAACATCAAGATAATAATTGTCAACATGCAGCACACAGTACGCATTAAAGTTTTGTTAATGTGTGTTGAGATGATACTCTAGTGTCATGATCTGCATTATCTTCTGAGGATCAGTTGGTACAGTACAGCACAACAGCATCACGTCCAAAAAATACTCAGATGAGTCTGTGATCATTTCAATGAAAATACAACCTGTTTATTTTATATTATTTGGAACATTAGTTTTTATGTGTTATTTTGTTGTATGCAGTTACCCCCCTATGAGAGGTAGAAGTGTGTGTGTGTGTGTGTGTGTGTACAGTATTTATCCATCATCACTGAAATCAATTGTAGAGATGCTGTCTCACCTGTTGCTGACACCTGTACATGTCCAGACTGGACCACTTTTACAGTGTCGGCGGAATTCACACACATCTGGAAATTTCTCATTTCAACATGACAACACCTTTTGTGTCCTACATTGCCAAGTTGAAGATGAGCAAGGGATTTTTCAGAGCAAAACTCACACTGCATGTTAGAGCCGATAATAACAGCGAAGTTCCTGTTGACAAAATCCTGTTTTAAAAAGTTGTAATAAAAATCCTCCTTCCCTCGCCTTCATCGCTAAAATCAGTTTTTTGCAGCCACTGCCACTTCGCCGCTCATGTTTCTGTCGCCGTTTGAAACAAGTCCTTTAACTCTTGTGTGGGTCAGCAGGGTTTTAACTGGTTGCTGTCCTCATATTTGCACAGTTCCCTGGATATTTATTTTCAAAGCCAGGATATCCAGTTTTCTGCATCACTGTTAGAGGTTGTATGATATGACAGGGCCGGCTGCTTATTCTCTCTGCCATTGTCCAAACACAGCCATGCCACCTTCCAGACATGTGTGTATGCACTTCTCTTGCTGTATTCTCATCTCCAGCTCTTTATTGCTTGTGGAGCTCATCAGTTAATAGCTGTGTGCAGTGTACAGCTCACTGGATGCACATTGGGTGAATCATTAATTATATTACAGCAGCTATTAAAAGATTTCTGAGTATAATCTGATGAGTAAGCAGCGTCTCAGGACTGACAGTGAAGAGATAATGATTTAGTCCGACGGTGAAAAAAACTAACACTGTTATAATAACTTTCATGCAGCAGTTTATAGTGAATACATATTTTTTGTAGCTTCCTCCAGCTCCTTGTTTTCAATGATCGCTCTTTTGATCTAATATTATATCTGCTGCATATCACTGATGAAATACAAAGCAGCTGCACAAATATTTACTGTCAGTGGTAGCAGCACACTTATGAGCGCATGAAAAAGCTCCCGGCAAAACCATACAGAAGGCTTTTATCTTTTCTATGTAACCTAATGCTTAATGTTTGCTTAGTGCATCTAATTTTACTGTGAGGCTTAATGAGTGGATATTTACAAAGGGAGCTGCACTCCTGCAATACAAGCTGCAGATATCATGTTGTGCTGACATACATAAGCAGACTGCATGAGAATATTTTCTGGCTCTAACAAGACCATTATTTTGTGACAGTAATTGATGTACTTACTGCTGTAGCTCATTCGTTTGAGGAAATTGTTTGATTGCATCTGAGATCTTTGTTGGTGATGAACAAATAATGACAAACACATTTGAGCATCTTGTACTTGGCTGTGCCGCAGCAGACCGTTGACTGTCATCCTGCGGTGGGAACAGGTGAACAGCATCAGGCAGCTGAGCCAGACAAGCCAATAAACCAGCCTCAGGACACTGCTGACTGAGGCAAAACTTGCCTGTAGTCCTCCCTCATTCCTCCACTGTACTGCAGCGGCTGCATTGAAAACTGAGTACATGCTAAAAAAAACACTGTTTGTACTATAGTTGTTAGGGTACAGCACAGAGTACAGCATATATGAAATGGTACTTGACCCACTCAGCTTTTTTCATATTTGGTTTTTTTCTTGCAAAGAATTGATGTGTGTGGTTTCCTCCTGTGACTTTGAAAACGTCTTCCTAAAGTAGTGCATGTTTGTATCTGTGTCTGTGTTTGGGGCTTTTATGTGCATGACCTAATTCCACAGTGAGCAGAGAATCTGCAGTGATGGCTGTGTGGTCATGTGTATGTGTGTGCATGTGTGCATGTGTGCGTGCGTGCATGCGTGTGTGTGTGATCGAGTGTGCACACACCCTCCTCCCTCCGCCATTGCTTCCTTGTAAAGCCGACAGAGAGCACACTAAGTTCATCTAAGGACAGGGAAATGCTTTTCTTTCCAGTGTGAATCATTTTGGAAAAATGAGCCTCTGGACTGAATTGCCCCAGCAATTTGGCATGTTTCTCCATTCTGCTTCATTGTCTATTTTGGCTGAACTTGCAGTTCTTCATTTCACTGCCAAGAAAACTTCAGGTCCTATACAACAGGCAAAGCCAGTTTCTGAGTCGACCGCGGCCTGTAAGCAAATAAAATAAATCTCTGCAGAATACGGCCATAGCTTCCTGTTTAGCTGTGAATTCCAAAGAGAAAAGAGCGAGCCATGTCTGTACTGTAAATCCAGTGTTCCCCACTCCTACAAACAGTGTGGAAAATCCCCCACTGCAAGCTTTACACCTACAAATAAAATTGCACAGAGAACATGACATTAGCCCACTTGTAATAGATGTGTTTAATCTATTTAGATTTGAGACCCTTCCTTTTTCCAAAGGCAATTACTAAAACATCTTAAGGAAAAGGGTATCTGCTCTCACACTCCTGCAGTTTAGAGAACAAAACTCTGCAGTGCAGTGAAAAGAAAGTGTGAGTGGGAGCGGTTTTGGGATGTAGACAAGGAGGAAGGGGGGGGGGGGG
>OMNW01005593.1:1214-28306 GCA_900303245.1 Selene dorsalis | reverse complement strand
TTTGTAAAGGTCCCCACGGTTGGCTACGTGTCTCATCTCCCCGGACAGCACCATGTTTGTTCCCGCAGATAACTCGCCGACCTCTTTCAAAGATTTCACCCTCGTCATGGTGAGTGAAACATCAGGAGGCACGAACTCCTGTCAGATCTAGTCCTGTCACCACTGCTTTAAATATGCGTTTTTACCACTGGGCGTTGTATCAGAGCCAGTTTGTCAAACCCAGAGCTCAGTTGTTTTTTGTTTCTTTTGGATGGAGACATTTTGATCGTTAGTCCTAAAGATGTTACAGCTTTTGTCATTTGTGCAAGTCATGTCATGTCACTGTGTTTTCACATAGCGTGGACTAAGCATTTAGATCCTTAACTGTCCTAACTTATCCCTCATGTTGCAGTGTGTCGGAAGCATGCCTATTCTCATCATCAGTTATTTTATATGGGGCTACAGTTCACTGTTATTTTCATTATGGATGATAATTTTCTCAGTTAATCTTTTAACTGTGTGGTTGTATAACATCATACTAACAAATGGCCAATACAGTTCACCCAAAGTTACGTCTTCAAATTACCACTAAAAATGAAAATAGTAATTTAGGAAAAGTAGAAAATCTCGACATATGATGGACTGGAACTATGATATGTTTTGCATATTTTCAATTGAAAAAGCCCTCAGACAATTAGTAAACTGTTGTTTATTCCCTCTCCAGCCAGCTGTGGCTGTTGGTAATGTGGGTCAGCTGGCAGTGGACCTCATCGTGTCAACACTCAATATGAAACGAATCGGCTACGTCCACACAGACTGTCTCATCCCGATGGCTGGGAATAACCCATATGCCACCTCCAAAGAAGATGCTGAGGAGCTGCACACCCCTGCAGAAGGTACAGTCCATGGGTCATGATTGATGATGATGATGACAATTACTTTATTTAGTCTAATTCTCAGTCTGTCAACTGTTTCTCACCCACAGTTTACACAGCAGCAGAACTGAAGCTGGCAGTTCTTCAGATCAGAGCTCCAATTATTCAGGTAAAACCACTGTCTGTTGCATCAGCATGAGCTCATTCTGTGAATCTTTAAATGTGACAGTTTTTTTTTTTATGAGAAACAAAAGAAACGAGTCCAAGGAGGAGGAAAAACTACTGTCAGAGAGCTGTGTCCTGAAGAAGGAGAATAAAAAGGTGCAGACAGAGAAGCTAATCCTGAAGGAGGTGGCCCAAAGACAGCAGGCAAATAACCAAGCCCTTGAGGATGAGAAGAAAAAACTGCAGGCCACCAACAGTGTGCTGCAGGTAGAAAGAAAAACCTCCTAGAAGAAAACAACGTGCTGCAGGCGGAGAAGAACAGTCTCCAAGACAACAACAACAGCGTGCTGCAGGTGGAGAAAAAACACCCCCAAGAAGACAACAGTATGCTGCAGGCAGAAAACCAAGGACTCCAGACAAAAAAGCAAGAACATGAGAAGATGAGACACCTCTGTTTCCTCTGTTTTCCCTCTGACATCATTGTGATTCTGTTAAGTTCCTCCAGGACAGTGGAAGTGGTTGAAATCCTCATGAGGGATGTAGCTGTCAACAACCCAACACAAAAGCAACCACAACCTCCTCTTTATTCAAAATGCTTCTGGTTTCTGTTGTTAATGTTGCACAGAATCCCCTGAAACCACTGAGCATAATATTGAACACTAAATTACATTAATCAGTTCAGTGATATGTCAGGGCTCATGTTTCTGTCACCTATCCACTGGTAAAGGTGAGAACAACAGTTTGTACAGATTGTGTCTGTAGCTGTAACCTCTGTTTTCGTTGCAGACAAAATCCAAAAGGTTTCGTCAGATGGTAGTGTCTTGGATCAAAGCCAGTGGGTTCTCCAGGACTGTAATTCTGTCCAGCAGTCATGCCTATCAGAGAGATGACCAACAGTTGGAAGGGTATTGATAAAGTACCTCACATCTTCAGGGCATTTCTTTGTCTTGGCTGAATACAGGTCAGCTCAAATAATGTGTGTGTGCGTGTGTGTGTCCATTGTAGCACTCCTTTGAGATACCTGGCCACTCCATCCCTGCTGAAGGTGAGTGCAGATGCTTTGAAGGAGCTGGGCTGGAAGGAGATGGAGCGAGTGTTGCCTTTCCCAGGACTGACAGATGCCAACACAGAGCCACGCCTCTGCATCCCTGGAGGAGGCATCACCAAGGGACTCTACACAGACAGGTAGAGACTGAGAGCTCCAACATCCTGTTGGCAACTTCATACACATCCCCAATCATGATTCATCTAAAAGATTAAATTCATTATTCATTATTTGTCATACACACAGTTATACCAGTACAACATGTAATGAAAAATGACCCCGAGACTGTGTGCAATAATGAGTTGTAGAGTTGTAGCTTTTTGGCTATGCAGTATAAGTTATAGTCCTATATAATTACAAAATAAGAGCAGCACATTGAGCTGGTTTGTAGCATTTTGGATTATTCACTCACTGAATGCAGCTTTGACGCACTAATGGACGTGTGGCATGCAGTTTATTTCACTTGAAAGTCACATCTCTGGGTATCTCTACCTCACAGACTTTGATTAGATGTATCTCAGATGCCTATGTATTTAAAATCTAGCAGATTGGAAAAATCTGATAGCTTCCATTTGATGGTGACAAAAACAGCTGTCCTGCCAAAGTATGATTTTAAATCGGTATTCTTAAATAACGCAACCAATAATAAATCATATTGTGATGACAGTTTGTCAGGCATGTTTGTCTGACTCTGTGTGCTTGATGTTGTGTTTAGTTGTTCGGAGGATCTTCCTCTGGCTGTGCTGCTGCTCTTCTGTTCAGAAGGTGACAACATCCCAGACGCCTTCACCCTCGTCAATCACCTGAACGACTGGCTCCATCTACTGGAAAACCCTGTAAGTAACCAACCGGAGCAAACGAGATGTCCAACACTGCAGCAATGACGCAAGATATGATTAAGAAATGCTATTCTGTGTAGCAACAACCTCTCTTTACAACAGTCTACAACTTAAATATTTCAAATATCTAATCAGCAGTTTGTCTTTCTCCTGTTTCAGAGCCAAGAACCTAACAAATGGAAGATCCCAACCTCCTGGAGTCTTCTTTTCGGCAGTGGCATCCCCCCTGCACTGTTCTGAAACACACATTTCCTTTTATGCTATTTTTACCTTAATAGAAATAATATTTCTCAGACCTTAGAGAACTCTTGACTTGGGTTACATCTGCTCAGTGAAGAGTTTTGTGTCTAATACTGTGCAGTGTCTGTGAAACATGTAATTATGGTGTTGATCTAGTCGGGGCCAATAACCTGATAACCCCATAAGAGCTCTTTATCACAGTTTTCTCTATTTTGATAACCATCTTTAGATGGATAAATATTTGATATGTACAGGACATCTTGGTCCTAACATGCACTTCAATGCAGCTTGAAGCTGCTGCTGTTGCAGAGCTTGAATGTTTTTTCCAATAAAAGACTGTTAAAAGAATCACAGTGTGAATTCATCTGAAACAACAAAGACTCTATATTTCTCTCTCTGGACTTTGCCTCCACCTTCTTAACTGAAAGTGGTTGGCCAGGTGCCATAGTGTATTCCTGGTAGTCCCACCTCTCTGTAATTTGATTCCTCCCAACAACTTCTATAGTAGTGACAACAAGACAGCAGTGTGACTCATGGGTTTATCTTGCAGAGCTGTTTTGCCACGTTTGTGGTTTTCCTTTCTATCTGAATGTTTTTGGGTGGTTTCACTGTACACAGGCTGTGGGAAAGGAATGTCCTGAATGCATTTTGAAAAAGGAGTGACAGTGAAAATCTGCTTCTCAGAAGGAGAGTTGTAGCCTACTCTGGAAAAAAACACTGACTAAAAAACTATTCAAAATAATACTATTGGTATTATGTTGTTAAGCCATTGACAAACTGTTTTCTGTAGGCAATTTGTACTAAGTGGTTTGTTTTGGAATATAACCTTTTGCTTTCTGGTGGAGCATTTAACTAGAGTTTTTAACTAGATATGCACAAGATGAAAAGTTGAATGACTCCTGTCCTTTACCAGATCCTTTGTTCATTATTCATTTCTGTTACTGTTACATTGTTACCTCACTCCTCTGTTATTTATGTAAAAATAACATTAGTTAATAGGAGTCGAAATTCCTGCTGCTAGACTACATCATTAGGTTGCTATCACCAAACACTTAGCATGGCATAAAAAAGAGAAAAGGACAAACCTGGCAAAGGGTAATTTGCCAACCATCAGTCCATTGATGCAATATATTTGGTTTGTCAGATTTTTAGAAAACTGTAAAAACTAAATTGTGTGGTTTTGTGGTTGCTTAACAACACTGTTCAGACCAGTTACATTCTAGACTTTTCCATAGGGGACATTTATTGATAATGTTTGTGCTAAGCTAACCAAGCTCACTGGTTGTTGCCTTTTATTATGGTGTCCATTTAACACACAAAAACTCGCACACTGTCTTGTCATTTAACTTAACAACAAAGCATATTTACACAAATGTCAAACTTTTGATTTCCGTTACATTCTTTCTTTGTCATGTGACATTTTGTGATGCAAATTATGACAATTCAAATTACCAGACAAGGATAAACACAGGTTGTTAAGTAAACTAGATGATACCAGTTTTTATTTGTAGATTACACTCTAAGAGAGAAGAACTTAAGACAAATTCATTTCAAAAGGAGAACAAGTCATCAAATCAGTTTTCTACTGTATTCAAATCTGTAACATTGTTGCATGTCTTAGTTTTTTTTCTCTTTTTTACAAGCAAAAATATGTCTTTTTACACACATCTTTTAAAAAGAACACTATGTACATCATGAAAACATCACATGCCACTGAATTTCTCATGTGGGAGGAGGCAGAGCTTTTCTTTTAATCAACCCCCATCACTGTGAATAACTTCAAGTAATCTCTTATAAAAAATAGAACATTTTCATGTTTGTCTCTGAAAAAAGGTTTTCTAAAAATACACATATGAACACCATTACAAATTGGCAATGCATAGCCCCGATTTTCAGTCTTAATTTCATAAATGAAAAGAAGCATAACAGAAGGACAAAGCTGTAAATAATAACGTTAGAGGAAAAAAAAGAAGAAAAGAAAAAAGATTTTCTGACTCCAGAAGCAGCGCAGATTGTGGTTGAGATGTGACCACAGTGGGAGAGGGTAAAGCGCTGGTGTGTTTGTCTTCTCAAATGTGCGCTCTTCAAAGAATGTCAAAGTGTCAGCTGTAAACAGTTTAGAGGAAGAGAAGATGTGGAAAAGCTGTGATGTAGGGGACAGAGGATGTGGGAGTGAGGTTTTGTGAACACGCTTGAGAAAATGGAGGTGTGCTGTTGGGCTGGGACACAAACACACACACAACAAAACATGAAAAAAAAAGGAGGAGAGCCAGCTGTTGAGGTGAAGGTGAGGAAGAGTTGTTTGGAGTTGAGGAAGAGGAGGAGGACAGAGCTCCTTCAGAGGAGAGAGCTGGAGTTCCCTGCCGATGCTGGCTTTGCTGCCAGAGCTGTAGTCATGTAGCCATGGGTGGAGGTGGTTAGCAGTCACTGGGTTTCATCCTGTCACAAGACACAAAAAATATTTCAAGAGGTTGAACTAACGGCTGCTTTCTACCAGGGTGTCAGTAAAGCTTAAGAGTGATCAAAGGAACTTGTACCACAAAAAACCAAATTAGCATCTTTAGCTTGGTTTTCAGTATAAACCTTTACCTGAGAGTGAAAATCTAAAGTAAAGGTTGTTCAGTTGTTTGCAGGTGCTGTGGGACAACACAGTGTCTTGGATCACTTTGATCAACCCAACATTAGATCAATTATCAATGCAGTGAAAGCGGCCATTGTGTTTAATAAGCAACATGTCACACTCTGTTCTGATGTTCCCAGCTGCACATGTACAATTTTCAAGAAAATTTGCATTTTGTTAGTGCAGAGAATTAGATTTGATTATCTGTGACCAAACAAAGACTGGTGTCAGGATAATATGAAGGGTTTTAAAGATTAGAGCAGAGCTGAAACAGTTAGTCAAGTAATTACTGGTTGATGAACAGGGAATTATCCAAAAAGAATTTTGATCAGCTACCATTTGTTTGGGTATAATATCAGGCAAAACTGTCAAATATTCTGAAGTCAATTTCCTGTTTTTCTTGTTTGTTAACAATGTAAATTGACTCTGGGGAATACAACCACTAAGTCAGGAAATGGTTATGCAGACGTCTAAATCCTGGCTGGCTGATGCTGCCAAGCAGATGTGGTCTTTATAGTGTTCTGCACACTTTTTATACATTAAATATTAACATTTTACAAAACCCGAAAAAACATAATTTACAATTTTTACATGATGAATTATTTCACCTCTATGAGTATTAGTCTGGTAATTAGTTGGTTATCAGCACCGGCAACATGTAGTCCTTTACACATTTTTAAAGCAAAGGTACGAAATACTCCCTTGTTTCAGTTAAATCAATGTAATTTCCTGCTGCTTCTGTCACTTGCGTGACACTAATCTAATTATTTTTAGGTTCTGGATGTCTCCTTTGGCAGGAGGAAATTGTGTCCAGCATGGTCACTATTTCCTGACAAGTGACACAAAGTTTTGATTATTCAACAAGTCATTTCGCTTATTCAAATAAAAACAAAGTCCCTCCAGGAACTGACCACGAATCTCCTAATGGAAATAAAAAACCCAAACTTCCATTCAAACTTTGAAAAAAAAAAAAAAGGCCAAAACACAACTGATGTAGTTTATTACCCACAAGACAACTAGGAACATCACCATGCTAAGGATCTGAAAAAAATAAAGGACCTTACAACCAAACTCTGAACATCATACCTACCATAAAAAACTCAGGAACATGCAACCAACCTTAACACACCCCGATTCACTTGGTGGGATAGACTGACAATCTCAACCAGTACAAGAGATTTTCTCTAAAATGGTAAAAGACTTACTTTATATGCCTGCCACGGGACCATTTGTGATTCTAAATTTCTACCCTAACCACTCGCCAACAAAAAAATACTTCATATATGAGCAAAGCAGTGGTTGTTGTTGTATGTGACTGTGTTTTTCCTACATTTGAGAAGTTTGATTCCAGCAAATATGAATATATAATGCAGTATGAATTAGCACCTTGCAATATTCCAAGTCACCCTGACAACCATTAACCACAAGTATAAACACACACACACACACACACACACACACACACACATACACACACCACACACACACCATGCTAGAGTGCAACCAACATGAGCACACCTCCAAACCGCAAGAGCCAAGCCAATCATAAAGAGAAACAAAACCCCAGGAGAAACAAAAACACAAGAGACACTGAGAACACACCGACACGCGCACACACAAGCACACACACACACCTCAATGTACAAGAGTGGGTGTTCTTTTAAAAGCTGTGGGTAAACTTCCTCCTCTAAATGTGCTCCTCGTGGTTGTTGTCGCTGTCTCAGAAGGGGGTAAAGATACACTGCCCCCCGCTGGACAGGCCAGCTCTTGTCATGTGCAGCAAATGCAGCCCAAACTGTCCGAGAAGAACCACAACAGCAGAGTAAGATCTAGTCAGAATCGGTGCACTTTTGACCATTTACTGTAACAACGCTGACATGTCACACAACAAAGGGACGGCTTCTCAGAAATGACTTGGTGAGCCGTTTTTGAAGGTGCACAGTCATCAGAAATAAATGCTTCCTCAGTGTCAGGGTCTGAGCGTCCCGCCTTTATGAGAACACAAGGTAAATGTCAGCTTGGAAATAGTGGCTTCATGCTAAGTGAGTGAGAACTGTTGAGGGAGGGAGAGTGAGAAGAAATAGACAGCCTCAGTTGTAGTATTAGGATGTTGATTCATGCTCTGGGAAAGCCTGGATTTCCTCTGGAGGTTTGAGCTGAAAACTGACTCATCTTTTCTTCTCCAACATCTCTTACAAGAAAAGAGTCGTAGGGTGAATTTATGAGAATAAATTACAGCCGTACTGAATACAAAAATGTGATGGTGCACAGCAAATCCTCCTGGAATGCAATACTAAGATGATGCGTGGTGAATGACAAGTTAGTAATAGGCTGTTACAGTCAAAGTATGTAATCACCTTTTTCTCTTCCTCTCTGAGTCACTTGTCCTGGGCTTGCTTTGGGGTGTCTTGGCTGTGCCTGATTTGGAGATACTGTCTTCTCTGCGGCGCTTGCTGAAAGGAAACAAACAAACAACAAACACACACAAGGAAAATGGGTCAAACAGCTCTATCCAGCAATATACCATAATAAAGAAAATAATGGCACGCTTCAGCCACTTTGATGCAGAGGATGAATACATGAATACTACCCAAATGCCACTAGTTTTGGTCTGACAGGGTCTTCATCAGAAAGGGCAGAATGTTTTAATAATGAAGCACTCGTGGTCTCTTACTTTATTTTTAGCAAGAAGCTCCCAGATATAAACTTTCCAGATTTTAAGTAACCTGAAATGCCTTCAAGACACCCCACATAAATATAAACATAAGCATGATAACTTTGTATTTTAGGTATCTGATGCTATCTTATTCTACCTGCCCAGGCTCTGCCATCCATCTAAAACACAAACTGGTTCTAATTTATGATCCTGGGAAAAATTCAAATTTCAAAAACAAAGCCTCTCTGTCAAATGAAATTCTTTCTAATGTTCAACCAGAAGTCGGTTTTGGCTGATTATCTGATTATAATTAGTGTATGAGACAGACTGTACTGACTGTGTTGTGCTGCCGTCCAGTTCCTGTTCCGTGCACGGAGACTGTGCGGGTACTTTGCCGTCTTGTCTGTAGTCGCCTCCTTCCTCCTGCTGACCCCCTCGTTGGCCGCCGTTGTATCGTTCTGTCACAAATCTGGCCTGAGGCTGAGTCGAGGGGCGAGAGTCTAATGTCGGCTCCTGATCTTCCCTCGACAACTCCCGCCACTGGTTCTAAAGTGGGTCAAGGACAGTAAACAGAGAAAAGAGAATGGAGGATAGCTGCTTGATCCAATTGATAAATACAACTGAATTTTAGGGAACATTGAAAAACATGAACAAAAATGTAGTTACAAACAAGAGCTACTAGCTTGATAATGCTTACAGACTCTGTTCAGCATTCAGAAGAGTGACTTGCACAAAATACTGAAGTTTGATACTTCTGACATTCAACATAGGTTCATAAGCCAAGAAAAAATATTTCTCTTTCTCTCTGCTTCTACTCTTTCGGGGAAGAGAAGAGAAAAAGAGAGAAAATAAAAGAATCGCACTTTCATTCTCAGCCTCACTGGTGAGAACATTGGCTGTGGTTACATTAGAAAATGCTAGAAAATAAAGACCTTGCAAAACATGAAAGAAGATTACTGTGCAGACAAGTGGGTGACGGAGTTGAGATAAGGTAAATACTAATCTTGTGGGTTGTCTCTGCAGCCAAACTCCTGGTTTTACAGATGCATAAATTACCTCTGTTAAAATGTCCTGTGTGTACACTGTGTTTCAACCACATAAATAACTATGTTTTATTTACAGCTCCAAAGTTAGAGAGTTGAGAAAATCCTTCTTGTCACTGGGGCCAACTGCCTTTATAAGTTGCTCTTTGATGCCCAAACCAGAGTATCTTCATTTGTTGCAAACAAGTAGAGACAGAAAAAAAAAATCTGCCAGTACCTGTACAGAGGAATCCCCCATTATATACTTGGCTCCTTCAAGGACAGCCATGTAGGAGAAGCGTAGCTGGTCAGGGGTCTGGATCAGGCCCATGCGGTACTTCCTCATGTCCAAAAGGATGTTTTTGATGTCCACTGATGAGGGGTCTTTCCTCTTGTCCATCTGCAGAGGACAGTGTATTAATGCAGCTCAGCAAAGCAGGGTGGCAGGGCTCTTTCTTCTCTAAGTGTCTGGTGACTAATTTGTTGTTCAGAAGATAAATAAAGATTAAGGCCTTACACTGTCACACAACCCACCTCAGTCTGTGAGTTTGTATACAAGTATAGTTATGGATTAAATGCTGTAACATTTTTTGTAGCTGACATTTTCAGTATCTTTCTTTGATCTGGTTTATGTACCTCAACATCATTATGTTTTCATGTGTCTTCTAGCACAGTGAGGTAACCAAGGGAAATAGGTATACAGCTGTTGGTTCATAACCACACAGAGGTTAGATAACATTTCAATAGTTCATGATGTTCATTTCTTCAGTATTTTTCTCTTTTAACTACACTTTAAATACTGTTGTCAAAATAAAACCAAAATAACAACAGATTATTCCTTTGAAAATATTCTGTTAGGTTCACAACATTATAGCTGTTTTGTTTTTCTATTTTTGTTATCACACACTGTGAATTATTCACTTGTTTCAGGTTAATGTTTAAACAAACAACACAAAAGCTTTATCCCATTGGATGGTTTCACTGTAAAACTTTAGTAAAAGCTTTAAATCAGATCTTATATGGAACAAAAAAACAGGGCTTACCAGGACCATACACGTGTCAACTAATGAAAAAGTCCCCGAGCGCCCAATCCCAGCACTGCAGTGGACCACAGCTGGCCCATGGTCGACGCCCAATGCTCTTGATTCCCGCACCTTGAAAAGGAAGTTTAAAAAGGATGCTGGGGACTCTGGTACTCCGAAGTCAGGCCATGTGGTGTAATGAAAGTGGTAGAGCTCTCTCTTCTCGCCCGTCTGTGGAACAAAGACCATCAGAGACCTCATTAGCTGCTAGAAAACAATAAATACTTATATTTATTGGCAGTTGACCAGCCACTGCTGTTTTTGTAATCAGTACTGGCTGAGGTTACCGGAGGCCAATTCAAAGTGTTTAACAGTTGGACTATGCAAACATTCACAACAGTTTCAGTTTCACTTCATGCAATAAATAAGCCTGAGAAAACTTCTTAAACCAACACAGCGATGTGTGAACTTCATTCTTGTTTGCTTCTTGTTTCATTTTGTATCAAACATGTAATGGTCATTTTCAATTTAAAGAGCAGCAAATGAAGAATTGCAGATATTTGTGATATTCGAGCAAGGATGAAAATCCGATGGAGGATCAAAAATGCAGTTTGCAGCAGAACACTGCAGCTTAAACATGGTTTATCTAAAATACTTCAAACTCCTCTACGGCATTATCTACACCTTATTTGCATTTTCTCCCCACCTCCACAATTTCGGCTGTGTGGGATGGTGAAAGTTGGGTGAAGAAATGTTTAATGTACCGAAAGTCTGTACAAACAAAAATCTAAGTAGTATGAACAGGGAAAGCTTTAAAAAGCTTCGGACAACACAGGTCCATGTGTCACATCTTGCTTTGACACCCCTGAACCATTTCAGTTCTCCATTACCTCCTTTCACTGGAAATTCCCCTCAAACAAAATAATCCTCAGGCCTACATTAATATTCTGCAGCTCCAGCACTCTGGTGGTGTAGTAAGACTTGGTGTCTTCTGATAACAGTGTAACCAAGAAACGTGTGTCTCTAAAGGCCATCTCCCTCTCCTCAGATGTTGGCCAGTACTGGGCACATTTTTCCTGTGACAGAAGAAGAAAAAGGGGAAAGTCTTAGAGAAACACGAAGAAAATGAATCATCTGACAAAGAAATTCAGCTGATTAAAATCAGATGCAAGCTTGACTGTGAGATGCAGCAGTTGACAAGAGGTTTCAAAACATGAACATTTGTAATTTTTTTTTTAAACTTAAATGATAAAACAAAGTTATTTCCTTCCTCTTTTTGACATGTTACTTAAGTCTTTCAACTGTTGCTCCTTTTTTCTAAGAAATAACTTAGAACTAAATTTAAATCAATTAAATCTAGCTCAGACAAATTTAAGATGAGAAGCCAGACAAAATTCCTTAACAGATCCTGATCCAGTATCATACTTAAGGCAGTATAATTTACCATGTTTTCAACAGCAAGCCATCTGTTACCACTGTGGTCAAATACTGAAGTTATGCCTTCAAACCAACATCCCATCATTCAGTATTTTCTTTGTAAACAGATGATGACCAGAACTGCTGATTATAAGTCCATTATATAACCTTCCCTCGGCTGGATTTGAGAGCAGCCCGACCTAAATAAAAGATTCTTATGAAGTTAATAATATTGGGAACTAGGTGCTCTTTATCTTTTTATTTTTCCACGAAAACAGTCAGTGAATCTCATTATCCAGCGCGATTTACTCCAGCTGCTTTACTGAGAAATGGAGAGGGATCACAGCTGCTCTTATGTGACAGAATGTGTGTGTGTGTGTGTCAGTCTGTGTGTGTGTGTGTGTGTGTGTCAGCATATTGCAGGATCACTGGAGTTACAGGAGTTAAAGGGTTGAACTGCATCCCAGTTTCTTTAAATCTGAGAGCTTGCAGTCAAAACACTGAATTCCAGTTATCCTGCTGACAGGATATGGAGACCTCACAATGGACCATTAGAACCAAAAAAAAAAAAAATCAAGCAGGATCAAAAAAGCCACACAGATTATTTCATACAGTCAGCAGGCTGCAAAATTTGACATTACATGCGTCTGTTACTTGGCTTTCTGTGGTCTGTTTAAGGTGTCAGCAGTCACTGTATGTGGGTGTGTACACCACCAGACAGATGACAGATGTCAAACCAGACAATAAGATGTCTGTGTTTATTGTGCACTTACTGAGCCTTTCTCTATGACCCTGTTGAGCATGATGACTGCCTTAGTCTTCTGCTCCCAGATCATGAGCCAAAAATGGCCACAGGTGTTTCTCAGGGGGCCCTGTGGACAACACATACACACACGTACCAATCAGTTACATGATGAAAGTGAACATGTCCAGTAAGAGAGTAAAGTTATTTTCAAAAGTAGATGTGTCCGGTCTATCAAGCATGAGCAATAACTTCAAGCGTGAGCAATAACTTCATTAGAAGTGGTTGGTATTCATTAATGTGCAACTGGAATCTGCAAAGATTAGTGATAAATGTTGCATAAAGGTCAAAGCCCATGCTAAAGGTTATGATGTGGTTAAGCTGCGAAAACTACTCTGATGTTAAATGTCAAATGGCCTCTAAACAAATGACACAGAAATTAAGAGTAAACACACAAATAGGCAGTGACAGTACCAAGATAATTTCAACAAGTCTTTACTTTGTGTGTTTCAGTGACAAGATTAAAATAAATGTACAGTAACACGCTGTTTGAGTCACACAGATCATGATCCAAATAACTGGAAAACTGATGTATATGCAGAAAAAAAATGTGTATGGTTCCACTATTAAAGGATACCCATAATACAATGGACAGAAGGAAGCATTATGCCTTAATAGGCTTAAGCATTGTATTTCTACATTTGTCACTGTGACCAAAAAAAAACATGCTAGATGATTCATTTTCAGACTGTCTGTGATCTGTGTCTTTGCCATGCCTTAAGAATGGTATCATCTAGTTCATTTCACTGAAGATTGACATATTTTTGCCGGCTGCCTTCCAGGCATGTCTGCGTAATATCTACGATCTCCAACAGATTTATGAAATCTAATGTCTTGTCATGTCGAATTGGGTAATCTCTCTGTGGCTTTAAATTACCGAGACAGTGTTCAGTGTGTGGTAAGCAACGTCGTCTTGTGAACAACAATCTGACTTATCAGACCAGTCTGTTATCTACGATCATGCCAGCATGAAAAAAAACAGCTGCATGGAAAGAGTGATTCTTTGTCTTTTCGTTTGCTGAAGACATTAGAATATTCAGATTTGTTTGCGGTGAAGTCACCACCGTTTGGGACTTCACAAACAATGTTGATGACTTTGGCATTGTTATATATCATAAACACAAAACTTCTGTGGTGATCATAACATTTCAGCTGGTTTCTGTGTCAGTGTAATTACCTGCAGGTAAAACTAGTAAATTGCGGTTTGCCAGATTTCCTCATTTTCAGTGAAAAATGCAATCACCACAGAAACCTTTCTTACAGTTAAACAAGGAAATCTTTTCAGCCCAACTGCTTGTGACTGGTGCTGTTATGTGTCCAAACTGATTTTAGATGATAGTTATCTTTACGAAAGGCAGACACCTGCAAAAAATGTGTCATGCCACAAGCCAACATCATCATCAAGCAGCTGACTGAGATCGGCCTGCAACCTGGTTTTCTTTGGTCATGGGGTAAACAGCTGAATAGAAGAAATATCCAGTACGGGTGGTCCTGAGACCGATTTGCCCCTGAAGGATTGCTTTTTTTGCCATTAGATGTCATTTTAGGAACCTCTGACACTCCCAGCACAGCTACAAACAGTTTCACAAGTAGATGAAACTGTTTACATTTCAGTGTTGGAAAGAACAATTAGATTTCAAAACAGCACTGGTACAAAATATAGTTTCTCCCAAACATAGAGTTATTACCTCTAGTAAATAAAGAACATAAAATTGTTATTATTATTTTCTGTGCTTATTTTCTCATTTCTACATATTTATTCTTCACAAAAAAAAAACAATGATCATTCAACAGAATAATATGAGAGATCTTCAACTCTGAAATTAAATTGCGTGTTAGTAGTACTCAGTAATTACTTCATATTTCAAAGTAGGCAGCATTAGAGGAACCACAGATTAATCAGCTCATCTTTACACATGTGTTAAACCACACTCCTATAGTTCACTTATCACTCGACGATTTAGCTTAGCCAAACAAGCAGTCCACATCATCCATAAGGCTGACAGACACAGGAAATACATAATTATATAATTAAACATTAACAACAGAACTGGCCTATCCTGTCCATCTGCTCTGACAGCACATGTGCTGATTTGCTTTTCTGGTGACACCAGTTTTCTTCTTACACTCTTTGTTACAGAACTCATGGTGTCCTGTTCATTCACTATATTGCCATTCATGAATCCAAATCAATTATCATGTAATTTTTGTAAGTTTTGTTCAGTTAGCTGTGATCATTTTTAGGGCCTGTGATCAGGCAGTTGATAGAAAACGAATCTATTAAACTTCTTAGGAACCAATTTAGCATTTATGTCCCACATCATAAACCTGCATGCATGGTTGTTATTTCTGAAATAAAACAGCCCTGGACTTACCTGAGTCAAGATGTAACTTCTCTGGGCTTCTTCCATCACTACCAGACTTGCATTGATGTAGTCATTTTCTGTGTTCTCCAGCTTCACCCGACTGTGATCGACTGCAGGCAGCGTAAAGGAGAAAATTATTTTGGGATAAGCTGAAAATTCACAGGAACAGATGGAGGCTTGGAGAAATGTCACATGTGTAAACAGTTTGAACTTTCCACAAATGTTTACTCACATGGACTGACATCTCTGTATCTATTTCGGTTGCGGTTCTCTGGATACTTTGCCACCTTGTAGGCGCAATCGTGGGACTGATTCCTGATTTCCTGAAGAAAATAGAAAGACCTTTCTTTAATGAACAAGAATACGCCAGACTTTAAGTCACACGCTGACGGGCTTAATCCAAAGCAGGAAACCGGTCGCATCATATCCACAATGTGTCAGTCCATAACCACAGTGTATTAGCACAGTTAACTGAGCCCTGAACATTATACAACTCGCGTTAAGATCCTGCTGTGAGGAATACATGTACAAAAGAGTACAAATGTCAACGAAGAGAATAGCTAAAGAACTAAGCTAATCAGAGAGAGCTTCAGCCACATGCACAAGCTTATGACACTGACTAAGCTTAGCATTTACGCAGTCATTTCAAAAAGTGCTGCAGCGTCCATTGACAAACTTTATAAAATCTAAAACGAACATAAAACAAAGTACAAGGACAAGCAGCAACGAATAACAGGCTAGATGTCGGTCACTTAATGGGCTAGCCGAGCTACTAGCTTGCCAAATTAAATGCGCGCTTCAAGTACTATCTGTGTTAGCTTCGTGCTAGCAATGCTAACAGACTTACTAAGTACAGTTTCTGCCACCGGCCCTCTGAATCTATGTCTTCAAACTCCTTGTCCATTTTCAGTGTGGCAATGTCAGTCTGTTCCAAACAAGGTTAGTACAATTAGCTGTCTGGCTATCTACCTCATTACTTTATTAAGCCTAAAGAGGCTTTTGGTCAAAGAGTTACCACTTCCCTGCGCTAGCGACCTCTGGCTAATTGTTTGTTCGTTATCTCTCTACTGCGGTTGACAATCCGAGGAGGTGACGTGTGCGCATGCGCCAACGGTGGTCCCTTCAGGAGCTGTCAAACCAGACGGAACAAAGGCTTTCAGTGAGCAACTGAGATCAGTCCATCTAAAGCAACCATTTTATAGATGTAACAAATGTTCAATAATAGTTCTTTATATACGTTTTGTTAGACTACAACTATATACGTATTTTTAGTTTTTGAAGATTGTCATCAGGCATAAAGATTTGTTGACATGTTTTACAACTTGATTTTACACCTAGTTGTTCATTAGAAATATGTGAAACGTAATGTATTTCTAAAGTTTTTGGTAAAATAAATGAGTTAAACTACTTCTTTTCTGGCCTCATACATTTATTATTTACATATGTATTTGATCATAGTTATAACAGCAACAATTCACTTCTAAATTTATCTAGATTTTCTCAAATTTCTGTGTCAATGACAGACAAAAGGCATTCAACAATAAGACTATCTGGGTCATTTAATGTGGAATGCATGCCCTATGTTAAACAACACCATATGGCTAAGAAATGTGACACTTGGTATGCTAAACAAAGGACACTTTAGTAATCTGACTCTTATAATGGTGATTACAGGTCAGCAAAGAGAGCAACAACATCTCTAATGTGTCAAAGCAAAGTAGTGTTTTTAATTGTTTGTTTTTTTGTATAGTTCTGTCATTTACTTCTCTTTTTTCAGCCATGTAACTAAGAAATAGAGATAGAGAGAGGAAAAAACCCTAATGAGACTGTTTGAATGAATGGTGGAGGTCTGAAACCTAAAGACACCTGTAGTGGTGTGATGATCTCCCTGATAGTCAGCATACAACACCCTTGTAAATACAGGTGTTGTTGACGTGCCACTTTGAATTATTTCAAACTTTCGAACAACCATACTACATGATATGCGGGATGAATGATTATGATGGATGTATGGAGAAACTATTTTTCAATGACCACAGGATGGCAGAATTTACACATAAACATTAAAGCTGCCACCGTGTCAAGCCCACAGCTGCTATCACGAAGAGATATTCCAGTTGAACTATTTGCCTGACCATAACAAGAAAAAAAGAAAACATGCTGGAATATAATTTTTCCCCAAATTTCCCTGTATTTACAATGAACGGTGGTTTTGGCCAACTACCCGTGAAATAGAAAATGGTAGTGATGGTAAAGTTTTTTGTGTTGTTTTAGTTTTAGTTTTTTTTTTCCAGTCAGAAAACATCATAACGTCTCTCCAGCAGTAAAATTAAATTGATCATGATGAATAAACGATCAAGGCAAAAAATAGCACATTTAAGGGGCTTGCAAATTTTGACTTTTTGTACGGAGGTGGAAAGTAACCCTTTGCATAACTACTGCATGTAATGTATTTTTTATTTCCCACTACAACCATTTGAGGTTAAGTTCCAAATTCAGTGATATGAATGAAATTCAAGAATATAGATGTAAATGTGGTTTTGTGTATAGATTGTATAAAGTTAAACTGTTCGAATTTGTTAAAAAAAGTTTAACATAATCTAAAAATCCATTACTCTGAAATAAACTGATATACGTAAACAAGTTAACTTCCTGTGTGTCTTCAGAACCGTGACGGATGTGTGTTTTATTGTGAAAGGTGAGCAGTTGGTTCCGGTGCCCGGATGTTTTGGTATTAGTGTTCCCTGACTTGACAACAACAGTCAGACTCAGTCGGGGAATGCACCCTGACTGTCCTGCGAAGTTTCCTGCCACACACTTCCAACTACGGTTTACTGAAGAATGGATCCGGGGGCGTACACGGCTGTAGTGAAGTAAAGGAAACCCAGAGGCAGTTTAACGGTGAGCGAGTCTAAGGTTGATCTTTATAGGCGAAAGTCGTCAACGTTTGGATATTAACACAGAGATCAGAACTTCCCCCCTGTACGGGGTTGCCGAGGAGCTAGCAGTTTTTAGCTTTGTTAGCTTGTAAATTCCCCTCGTTGGACCCCGGGACGACGACAATCTTCCACGTAAGGCACAGAGTAAAGTTTTACGGCTATTCGGGGTAACCGAGATAAATCACATTGTCGAGTTTACCGTCCAGTGAGTGAGCAAACGCCATACATCAGCCAGTAACTCTCTGGGCGATAAAGTTGGCCACTAGCTTCCTGCTAGCCAAATCTGATTTCGATAGCTAACAGGCTAACGCTTGTTAGCCAAGTGGAATTTATAAACAAAACCAGGTTTATGCCGTGGCGACCTCTCAGTCCAGTATGGGGTACTTTTTCAGCCTTCTTGTGAAATATTTTACCACTGTTGTTGTAACTTAGAAAACAAGCAACTTCTTCTAGACCTTCGCGGGTTGATGAGCTTTTGGTTGAGATACAGTGCCATCCTTACTGTCTTCATTTTGATAGTTTGTTTGAACTTACGGTTTAAGGCGTAACACGAGAAAATATTTACTAGTTTACTATATCTGAAATAGCAGAACATTTTCACTCACTCCCTTATAAATCACTGGAAACATTGCAAGTCCTTAGTGAATAAAAGTTCACTACTGTAAGTCTCCTAAGTTAGCATTGAGCATTTATAAGTGGTATACAAACTTTGAAAACGGGCTTTTTAATATGTTATGGTGTATAATACAGAAATTACAAGTCCTCTTATGGGGAAAATTGTCAGGTTACTGGCGTCATGACAAAACAGTAAATCGATGCCATAAAAATGTTATATACATCGTCATAGGAGAAGTTGTAATTGTCAGGTATAGTGAAAGGATACTGAAAATTAACCAACACTTGAAATGTCCTTATAGCTGCTTTACGACTGCTTTGTGGTGGTTTACAGCCTTATATCAACTGTTTTATATTGGTTATAAATGCTAAACAGGTTTATCTTGCTCTTGTAAATTTGGGCGATTTGTACTGACAAGTTTCATTTTCTTCTCGTTGCTGTATGTACTTAAATACACTTAAATGTGGCCCTATATAAGGATAGTCAACTTATTGGTAATTTGATGTCCTATTTTTGGCATTTAGTTATTATTGGTTCATATTCTTAAAGTAAATGATCATCATGTAATGTTGGATTTAATTACTGTCTAAGATGGTGATTTTTTTCTGTTACTGTGGAAATACTCACCTATACTGTTTTCTATCATCATTTTATAAAATGGTCAACACAACAGTGTTTTACTGAATAGATAACATACCCATCTAGCACACAGACTTTCCCTAGTTACTGTGTGACTTTTATACTATGCATGCTAAATTAATCAGAGCCACCCTCACTGGGGCATTCTGTCAATGAGTCACAGTACTTTGCTCTCTCCTAATGACCTGTTAATGTCTGACTTAACCAACACGGCCTCAAACCTGGGGTGACTGTAACTAAACTGAAACTTCATGGTCACAGGTTTGGTGAAAGTCTGGATCTGGTAAATATTCAAACTGCCATGATTCAGAGCTTCACCGTCTTGCCACTGCAAGATGCGTTTTTTGAAGTTAGTTTTTGATGCAAGTTGCTGACAGTACATTTTCAAACAATGTATCATTTCAAGCTTTATAGTCAAATATTAACATGTAAGATCACTTTTAAGCGGTTCATACTGCTTCAGTTATTTTTAATATCTAAATCAAAGTTTTTGAACTTTGCATACAGACACAAAAATGCTTTTGCATATGTAATTTAGTGGTATTATAAAGGAAGTGCTGCCATCAGTTACAGGCCATCCCCTAATTTACTTAAAATTCAAACTAGGTCAGAAATTCCCCCATGCTGAACTAGGTTAAGGTTAACTGACCTAAATGTGGTGACCAGTTGTGCAGGAGCTGTGCTCATACTTTATGTCTTAACACATTTTCTACCCACACAGTGTCTTCGGTCTGCTGTGTGACCGTTTTTCTAGACTGATTACTCTTTTGAGAAATTAAATTTATGCCTGCTGTGTCCATAATTGAGCCCGCTGTCTAAGCACATACCAGCAGAGATACTGTTTGAAGTTTATCATTATGGATGGAGAAGTTCTTTATGCCATCACCACCAATTTAAACCTTTTATTTTAAGCTGCGTTAGTGTAATCCAGCATCCATCAGCGCTCTGTCGTTGGTGTGACTCTGACATTGACTGACAGCCAGACAGCTGTCTGTGACACAGACAAACAAGATGCATGAGCTGTGAAGTGGAGCACATATTGGCCTGATGAATGAATTGGCAAACTTTTTTTTCTTTTTTTGGACCCACTGTGGTCCAACATTACATCGCTGGATGTGAGTGTGCAAGTGATATCACATATCACACGCCAGAGATTATAGATCTCGAATTTCCTACCTAAATCAAATTAGAAGCAGTCTAATAAGTGCATCTTTGGCTTTGATTAAGCTGTGGGCTCCAGCACTGCTGATGAATTATGAATAGCTGTCGGTGTGTTTCCTCCTTCATTGTAGCACAGAATGGAACAGGGCTGTCACCCCCTTCATGTCACCGATGGGCTTCCTGCTCCCCTGCTGTTTGGGGTGAAAAGCCTTTAGCAGAAGAGATGGACAGTGAGGAGACTGTCCTGGTATGTAGTAATCGTGGAATGAATGATGATGGGTTGATGGAGTGGATTCACACACTTCCGCTCATTCTGTCCCTATGTAAAACTAGATTCTTGGTTTGAGCCAGTGGCAGTGGCGAGAGAAGACAAAAAAATACTCTTTACAATTTCATTCTAGCTAATTCCCTTCGTGATAAGACATTACATTACATCAGGTTATGCTTGATTTTTTTGGTTTAGGTGGGGAGAGTTAGCCCAACTCTGGCTCTGCTCTGAGGCCAGTCCACTTGAATGCCTGAATGTGGGACTTTGGACTGCAAGTCCTCTTAAGAACTCCTCGCGACTCCTTAGGTCATTCAACAGAAGGCGAAGTTGAGAAGAAATCAGGGAGGTCATTGTCTCATATGCTCCGGCTATCCAGGAAAATTTTCATCTTGTTAGAGCCTCTCTCCAGAAAAAAAACCATGAGCTCAGGGTTGGTAATGGGCCAGCTGAACACGATGCTTCTAATGTTCATGCCAGGGGCAAAAACAAATCCAGAAACATTTCAAATTGATTGTTTGAATATAGTTATGTGAATGGTTAGCTTGATGTATTACAAGAACATTAATGCTTGCTTGCTGGGGCCCTGGAGGGGAAGAAGGAAGTACAAGCTGATGGGGGTGTAACTCTGTGTTAAGAAATCAAACTGATTTTAGGTAAACAGTCAGCAACATTTAGTCTCAGTATGAGTCCATCATGTGGTTCTTTACTTTTATTGTCCTCATCAGACCATCACTGTGCAGTATTGATGTCCCTCTACGTAGCAGGGAAATGGTATCTCCTCTTGTTCAAACACAAGTCAGAAGGGCTTATTTCTCTATTTGCACAAATATGCTTTTTAGCATGATCTATTATTTTTTGTAGCACTCCAGAGAGAGTAGCTGCCTGATCGTTGTACTCCCAGTTGCGACATTCGTTTTCCTGATCCTGACATCCGAATGAGATGTTGGCTCCTCACAGTGTACCAGATACAGTGGAAAAGTACCCTCCTCTGTTGGCTGTAAATCCAACTGTTTAGTAAATAGTGCTGAAATTGGCCTCAGAGCTATTCACTTCTGTACCTCCTGTCCCCACTCTCTGTCAAATGTCAGACATTATTACTATACTTTGGCTGGCAGATAATAGACTAAATACAGATTCATTAAGCTACTGTGGTTATTTCGATGCCCAGCTGACAGAAAGTTGGCCTACACCTGATGACTTATGGGCGGTCTATCAATAACCCGTTCCAGTTTGAATTTGCTTCAGTGCGATGTTGCTAGAGACAATAAAAGTGAAAAAAAAAACAACAACAACAAAACAAAAACCCAAATATTTACCTTTATGTGTGCAGGGTAAACAAAGTTACATAAGAGAAAAAATAGCCTTGCTATATTTTGCTGTCCAGTCTCTGGAGTGTTCCTTTCTCCAAAGTTGTAATTACTGAATGCATTGTCATGATCAGGAAGTCCGTCCTTCAGCTGGAATGTCACCGGAAATTAGCGTACGTGATGAACACTTGGCAGAAGAACTTGTTTCCAGACATGGAAGCTAGTCATTGTATGTGTAATTTCTTTGAAGGGGGACATTTGTATCAGACTTGCAAAATTGCCTCTTTGCCTAAATTTGGACACAAGAGATGAGACGCAGCCGAGCAGGGGTTCCTTCCTTCCTCCTTAACACACCTCTGATTACCTAAAACCCTCTCTGACTCAAATACACACTGTTTTTAAATCACACAGTTGACAGTGTGATTGGGAGGGTGGTGGTCAGATGTTTTGGACCCCCGCAAATTGAATGCAACACACAGAAGGTGGCTCAACTGTAGCCCTGTTAAAAATAGGAGCTGTATATTAGAAAAGTCCAAGTCATAATACAGGAAATGCAAAATCCAGGGTGACAATGACGTCTGTTTGAAGTGCTGAAAAACCAAATGAGACTTTTGCTACTTTAAATATTTCTATTAGAATGTCTGCATTAAATCCACTTAATCCATCTAATCCACAGCTCTTAATCTCACTTTCAAAATACATTTGACGAAGCCACAGCAACAGTTTATCACCACTACAGAGAATGTCTTACTTGTCAGCCGATAAATAACATTAAATTGTTGTACGAAACTGCCAGAGATATGTTTGAACTGAAGAGACACATTTTTAAGATCATTTTTGAACCATTCATTGTTACTTCCCTTTTTTTTATACGCAACAGAAAGAACAAGGGTTACACAAGAAACCTAAAGTTTCGGCCTGGTAGATTTCACAACACAAACAACTGAGCAGCTGCTAACACAGGCTTCAACCTTCATTTACTTTGAAATGAAACCTGCTAACTGTAAAAGACACTGACACCATTCTGAGTTTTGTCTTTTGACATATTTCACCAGTGTATGCTGATGGCACAAGAAGCTAGTGGGCTACATTTTCAGGTCAGCACAAAGCCATGTATTTGTTACAAAGTCGTTCCACAAAAGGAAAAGTGTCTGCACTGGTGACGTCTTTATTGCTGCCTTGTTTTATTTGGGCTCCGGCTTCTCTGTGTGCTTTGGAAGTAGAATAAGCACTGTACAACATTGTTAATGTGAATATTTATGGAGGGATGTTTTATTGGGAGATGGCCTTGTTCCATTTGTAACTTATTAATAGTAAATAAATAAATAAATAAATAAAATTCAAATGGCATGTGTGAAACTGGGTTTCACATGCCAGCGTGGAGTCACAGACCTGTATCGTAAATTGTTCCATTGCAATTTGGTTACACACCTAATTGTCTCTGTGCAAAATTACAGGCGATGGAAACCTGGATGAGTTTTGTTTATTGCGGGGCAGGAGCCAACTCGTTATTGCTCTGTGGTCTGCAAGACAATGCTTGTTAAAACCGTTACTGCCGAAGCCTCAAGTGACACGTTTTGTTACTATTTTTTTCACTTGTCCATCTTGATAGATTAAAGCGTGACTTTCCAAAAAAGAAAAAATCACTCACAGTACATTGGCCTGTCTCTTGAGGAGAAAAACCCAGATTTAAATGACATTACAGCGATACTCAATGGCGTGGCTGATGCAGACTCTCTCTTTTAAGAGTTGACGGAGGGTTGAAACCATTCATTCTGCCGCAGTAGGTTTCCTGCCCCTGGGTTGTCTCAGCAATTGGGACACCATCCCAGTGTGTGAGCTGTGGTTGCATGTGATTGCCCCCGAGCGATAAAACTTGAATACATGCATGTGTCTACACACACAAACACACACTGACCACAGTCACATGGAAAGTCCCACTCACTCTCGGTGCAGTGCACAGACAGGCTTTCCCAGTTTAATTACGCCTTGGGAGTGTTATTTCACATTGACTTGTGGGTTTCTTGGAATTGCCCCTCTTGTCTTGTTAAAATTTCCTCGTGTGCATGATTGGTGTGTTGACCCTGCGTACTGTGAAGCTTTGATGTGGAAATATTATGGTATGACACCACTTAAGACATCAGTAGACGTTTTCTCAGCAAAAGATCCAGGAAGTTTAATTTCCTAAGGAATAATGTTTTATTGGTGTTTCCACAGCTGGGCCAAAGCCCTGGGAAAATTAGCGGGCTAATGTATCAAAAGTACAACATTTGTCTTTTACATAATTTGGGTGCTCAACAATGCAAAAATAGACAATAAAGCTTTAAGTTTTCGACCCAGTGGTCATAAAACCTCTTGGGCTACCCCAACCTGATTATTAAGGGCCACTAATTACAAGCAAAGCGTCTTCGCTTTTATAATTATCATGTGTCATGATGTGGAGTGAAAACTCCAGCATACATTACAAATCCTGCCCTACAGAAATTACCCCCACCGACCACAAGCTGGGACTTTTTTGGGGGTGGAAGTTCTGGTTCCTAGATCTCGGTTTCTCTGGAAACGCAGGTAAAGGAACCGAGTCCTTCAAAATGTTCCTGCTCCTCATGGAAAGTCCCTGTATCGGGAACTCACCCATTGTGGTGCTGTGGTCCAACAGTGACACAGTAACACACCTCGAGAAAGTAGCACCAAACCGTCTGACGGGTCATGTTGCAGCACCTCACATCAGCTCACATCGTGTTGTGTTGCTTTACCCACCGTTGGCCTCTGCTGCTTCAATCTCAGATGACAGTGTGGCTTTGGCTTTCGAATGTGACTTTAAAATTTTTAGAGCCACCAATTAAAACATTATTTTTTACAGCTTGGCGTCAGTGCTAATCTCTTGAGGACATGCAATTATGGTTTACAGACTTTTTTCCTGTAATTTATCTTCAGTCATATTGGTTAGTATGACATTAGATATATTTATATGGTGCAGTCAGCTAAATATGTCTTCTTGGTGACATCTGGTCGTCCATATCCCGCTTTTTTTCTCATCAAAACCTGTCTGGAGTGACACTGCAGAATTCCCAGCACAGTAATGAACATACTGCCTCACGGATACTTCACCGAGTCCTCCATTTATAGCAGAGGTTGGCCGACCTTGTGAATTAATGACCACCTCTGCTAAAAGGGGAACTTGGTAGACTTTTAGGAAAGATTCTGATTCACTCAGAAAATGCCCCATAATTAATAAGTGGGGATATTGTTTTCACTGTCATCCAGAAACTAAAGATGAGTTGCATGAAGATGTGTCAGACTCAGCAGATGAGAGTATTAAATTGTGTAAAAGTGAAAAAACTTTCCATTAAGATACCATCATCTGTTTGTATCACATCATCTCTTTTGATGACGACAGTCACTGACGCAGGCCTGTCAGTTTATTCATGGCCGGTTTTACCTCAACAGTAGAGGACTGTTTAGTCTTTGTGGTTGTGACAATATTTGCTTTAAGTCAGTGTGTGTTACTACAAACAGTGTGAGCGCTCTGACTATTTCACTTTTGTTTTGTTAGCAGCTGATCCTTTTGCCTTCATCCCATCTCGGAGCTGTTGTTTGGATCAGGTGTCACCCGTCAGTCAAAGTGCAGTTATGTTTTTGTTGTCTGTTGCTGTAGCTTGAGAAAAACGGGCAACAGACTGATTGACATGTAGTTTTCAAGTCGTAGCAGCTCTGCTGTCACCTTCACATCACAGTTGTCACAGTGTTGGTGCACTGAATGCAACCATAAAAGAGGAAACTTTCATATACACAAGAAACTAGGTGGCATCAGTTAGGTGAAGTTGTCCGAGCATATTAACATCTTTGTCGCAGTATATTTCACTTTATATTTCACCAGACCTTTTATGCAGCTGAGCGTCAGCTGGCAGTGAAGAGAGACCTTCCTTGTAGACTGGAGGCCATATTTAATCCTTGTATCCTGAATGTCCCAAGAGCCAGTTTAGATGAATTGCAGTATATACCTGGGATCCGAGGGCCTCTCAGACACAAATCAAGTGACCACTTGCGATCAGATTCTGCAGAAAGTGGCCACTCACTGCTGCAGAGAAAAATAACACCTTGTGCTTGTACTTGGCAGTTGGATTGTAGCCGCAGTTTGGTGCTTCAGCTGTGAAACCCTGTCTGAGTTGTTTGGTAAAGGCAAGTCCAGAAGTGCTGTGGAGATATGAATGTGTTCACAGTAGGCAGCACAAATCAGAGGTTTGACACATACACCAGAGCGGTCACCAGACCTGGCGACTCGTGATCTAACAACCCAAGATGTAATTCAGTGGTAGTTTTTAATGTAGAATGGATTCAACAGCCATCTAAATACATACAGTCGAGACACCAGACTGTATCTGACTTCTGGCTGTGCAGCTAAAAGCCCCCTGTTTTTGAAGCAGCCGTAGTAAAAGTTAACTTCTGCCTTCGTGTCATGACGAGGGGAGAAAAAACGCAGCCAGTCAGACTAAGGTTTGTAGGTTAGGAGACTGAACATTTGTGCTTTGCAGGATTGCTGCCCCAGTTGAGATTTGCTTGTTAATTAGTCACCTTTTGGCTCCCGCTGGAAATTTCCTGAAATTAGTCCCTAATGACAAACACACACAAACACAAGCTTGGAGCACACAAAAGCACAGGAATAATCATGCTCTGCTTACTTGGCTTTTTGAAAGATAAAACTACAGCTACAGCTCCGAGGACCTCGCATCATCGTACAAATATGGAAAGTTGTTCAGATTCCTGTGGTTAAAAAACATTGCGAGAAGTTAAACTAAAGATGGATGCAATATTTTAACCAGAGCGCACTGTGTTGTTGTTTGGAAGAGTGGGGACAATGTTGAAATGGAATAATGAACCAACAGGGTCATTTTTGATGACCTTTTACCTCAGTAGCTTCTCGCTGATACCGTTTGTTTATCTACAGCACGTTTTTCAATATGATTTGGCATTGGTTTTACAGACAAAACATACGAAACAAAAAAATAACGCAGCTCTTTGTCCTGCAAGTGAAAAGGTTTTGAACTGAAATTTCTCAAATGAGTCTCTGACCATTTGAGTCCTGATTTTTTTTTTTTTTTTTTTTTCATGACTGGA
>OMNW01005587.1:1322-11503 GCA_900303245.1 Selene dorsalis | reverse complement strand
CTCCACAACAGCAGAGCCCTTTACCTGCCTCTCCTCACCTTCCACCTCAACCCACTTTACTCCTCCACCTCCAAAGGGCCACTCCAGCTCCTTCACTGTGGTCTTCACCTTACCACTGGGAGTCACTGCTTTCACCTCAGACTGTGAAGTTGCTGTACTCCACCCAGTCACACCACTGCTCGCCTCTGGTCGTGCTATTGCTGTTGTGGTGGTGGTGGAAACCTTCTTCCTCTTCAGGGTTGTGGTGGGTTTCACTTTAGGCACTATAAGTTGTATTGTCCATGGTCTGCTGCTGATCATCTTGGTCTCTGGAAAACATTGAATTTTTGTCATTAGAAAACAGTCAAAACAAGAAACATTAAATATTCTCATATTCTACAGGACATTAAATCAGTGACTACACAGCATTTAGTGTCCATGGGTCAATTGTAGACATTAGCCTTTGAAGGCCAAATCAATATCAATCTTTATGGAATTGTTTAGCACAAAGGAATGAACAGCATAAGGCTTAAGATAAACAGGCAATGTCACTGGTTCAGTCGTTGTTTTGGTCTTTTTGTGTGATTTGTTGAAAATATAGAATTTCTCCAGCCTTAATAGAAATAAGATTTATTATGGGAAATAGGGGAAACAATGACTCACCTGTGGATGCAGCAGAGCTACAGTTGGAGTCGCAGCAGGAGCACACAGAGTCTGAGCCATAGAGCTCAACCCACCTGAGAAAAACAGTGATGAAGAGCAGCTGATCCACATTTTATGACTTTACTTATTTTTCATTCCTTTTTTTTTTTTTTTTTAAATCCTGACCTTCCTGCTTTTGTGTCATAGTTGCAGGACTTGGCTGTGGGAGAGGGCACAGAACTGCCCACTGACATGGTGCAGTGCATGTAGAGTTGCTGTAAGACATTTAAGTCAAGATTTGTCATCAGTTAAAATGTATCAGTCTTTTAACACTGTGCATAAACGCAAATGAAACAAAAATAACAAACATGTTATTGCTGTTGCTCACCTTGTCTGTTACTCCCTTGAACATGAAGGCATCCACAGAGAATCTCACAGAATTGTTTTTGTATGGAATAAATCTAGAGTGATTGTCCTTGCTTTCAACCATACACCTTTACCAAGAGGGAAGTAAAGACCACAACAAATAAGAACAAAATAATGACTGAGTGAGAATAAATCTAAAAAAACATATTCAGTTAGTGTGAGGAGTTAATTACCCAAAGTTTTTCACAATGGGAAACTGAAGCATAGAGGTGTGGGACTTCTCTGGAGTCACATAACACGAGTGGACGTACAGTCTTTTGTCCCGGGACATGGACGGAGCCTCAGCCTCGAAGTACATGGGCTTTCCAAGTGTGTACTGATCTGATGGAGAGAGTCTTTCCCATCGAGCTGAAGGAAGAAGGTAGCAGCAAGACTCATCCAAAACATACATAAAGAGAAATTTAACATTGCGACCTTAAAAAAACAGATTTTATTTTTCAACAAATATGATTTGATAGTCTTGTAATTTTGTATTTAATTAAAAACACTTGCATTGTTAGAGGTCAAAAGATACTGCTACTACTACTGCTAATAATAATAATAATAATGATAATAATAATAATAACAACAACAATAATGATAATAATAATAATAATAATAATAATAATAATAATAATAATAAAATTCCATAAAAATACATGCTTTTTAGTTGACAGGACCATGACAAGGGTTACGGGTAGTTATCAAATGAAATCAAAACACCATCATGTCAGTGGTAAAAATAAGACTTAGGACATCTGAGAAACGTAGAAATCAGGGTTAGCTGTTTTAACCCCGATAATGTTTTGGTAGGTTTTACCATTTCGTGGCGTCAGAATGAATTTCACTCTGTTCTTCATTGACTTGAAGATCTTGCGCATTCGCATCTTAGGTATGTAGCCAATTTTATAGGAGTACAAGTACCTAAACAGTTAAATACATTGTGCAGTGTTAATGTGGTTTTGATGATGCAAATTTGAAAATGTAATGCAGAATACTTAGTCTCACCTGTTGTAGTAACATGAGACAGGCAGGGTGAAGGGCACGGCTCGCCTGATTGGTCCTTGAAGCTTTGGTGGATCATATTGTAGTGTGTTTGAATAGGTCACCTGGTTGTCACTTATCTGCAAAAATCAATGAATTGATTTATTTATAAAAACATGACAGAATATCCTGGAGCCGAAAGGTTACTTACTTCATCAAAACTCCAAGATTATTACATCATTAGATGATTAATTTGACATTTCTGACATATTTGTTGCCACTGAAATGATTTCCCGGTTAAGCACATATAGCACAAATACGTCAGGGACTTACATGGGCTACGGCCTGCGGAACCGGACAACGCTATTATAAATAAAGTTTCTATGACATGATACCTTCTTTGCAGTAAAAGCTATTCTGTCTCTAATTCTGAAATTGTAAAAAAAAATCCAGATTCACAACGGTGCCAGTCTGTTTGATGGATGTAGCGGTGTGTGTGTGTTAAAACTCACCGTGCGCTCGATTCCACACAGGCCGAGGTCATAGTCAAAGTAAAGGTGATCCTCTGTGGAGTGGCTGGCTTGGCATGTCCCCAGTTTGAGCTGAGTGTGTCGCTCAGCGGAGCCCAGCATGCTCCTTTGCACCTGCACATGCATTTTGCCCAGTTTGCACGAAGTCCTCACTGAATCTCCCCCAGAAACACTGGACGAACTGGTGCTGGTCCCCTGAGCCGGTATCAGGATCTCCCGGACGGGCTCAGGTAACGGCTCCTGCCCGGTGCCTCGGGCTGGAGAGAAATGCTCCTTCTCCACCAGCGGGAGCCTTGAGTCCACAAACACGGGAAGACGGAGGTACGGCTGCGGCAGAGTCGGTGTATTCCTCCGGGAGACTTTTGTTATCATCCAGGTAGTTTGATTTAAAGCCCCCAGCCTCAGCAGAGATCCACCATCGCTGAGGGCCAACAGCGGTAAAATAATAAACACAGTAAGGTAACTCCTATAAATCATTTATGCCGTTTTAGGTCAAACTTAAGTAAAGAACACAAGTAGGCTAGTGCGGTTCAGTCTGGGCTAATTAACAGCACCTGGTGGTGTTCAACGGTGTTACGAGATTGACTGACAAAAAGGACCAATCAGAGCCTAGAACCCGCCCCATTGTGGCAAAATCGATTTCCGGACTACATTTTGAAAAAACTAAGCACACCGAATTTGCTAGTGACAGTAGTTACTGCACAATATTTTAGCTGTATTGATAACTATCAGTGAATTACTTTGACAGAAAAGAAAGACGTCATCTAAAGCGGCTTCTGGAGACATGAAGAGCGACTTAATAGGTTTGTGGACATAATTCAGATAGCTAGATATCAAGGGTGGTGTCCTTGGAAAGTGTTCTAAAAATAAATCTGTCGTGTCTGTTTGTTTATTACAGAGATGTCACACAGCCTACCTTATTTGCCCCCATGAACTCCACAAGGTGAAACCTCTCCAGCTGAATCAGTTCTTACCCGCCCAATTAAAGACAAATGAGCCAAATCAAATAGCAACATTGATGAAAAACAGCAGACAGAACCAAAAGACACCACAAACTGCTTTCATGTGAAACAACTTGATGTCATTAAGTTGTTCTACTTTTAACATGTGTATTTTCAGATTCATCCAAATTTAACACATCAAATAGACCCTTCCTCCCATTTCAATCCAAGAAAGGTACAAGCAGAACTAGCTTTAGGTGCCAAGGACCTAGTGCATAGCATACACTGTTTATAAAGGTATTCAATATGTATTCATCTTTATACAGCATATGGACAGGGATAACTGGAGCACTTTACAGAACAGAGCTAGACTAGTTAATGCTATTAGAAACAAACATCCTTTACAGTACTTTTTTTTTTTAACAATATATTCCTGATTCTTCCTGAGTCTAATGGGGCTAAGTTATAACTTTAATACTTACCTTTAAAATTTTTACTACTGCACATACTTTTTTAACTTTTATTTTCTTTTTCTTGTTGAAAGCTGTAGTTAATTAAAGCACTGTCTGTGTTGTACAGGTTGGGTCAGACTGGCTGTGGAGGTATTGGTAATACATTATTCACTATATAGCATGAAGTGATACTATCTTTGCCAAGTGTGAGCTGCAATGATAATCAGTCAGTCAACTACTTTGACAACTGATTTATTGTTTCAGTTGCTCATTTTAGCTTCTCAAATATGAGAATTTACTACTTTTCTCTGTTATCAATTGTAGTTTAATCAAATATCTATGTGTTTTGGACAGGTGAACACAAATCAAGCTATTTTAAGATGACACCATGGGCTGCTGGAAATTTAAACCAGCATTTTTCACTGCTTCTTGACATTTAATGGAATAAACAAATAAACATTTTGCTCACTGATCACTGGGTTCACTCAAATCTACAGTATGATCTTCTGTAATTCTGTTGCTTTATACTGGATTCTACTCCTGCTGCTACTGTCGGTGTTTGTGCACCACTTCTGGTTTTCTTTGGACCTACAGTAAATAAAGTTGACTGATAAGTGGGTAGAGGTAGTTTATTTTATCACAGTTTTATAAAAAAAAAAATACTGAAAATGGGAACAGGAGTTATTCTCCTCAAAAACAGTTCTGCATCCAGAAAGCTATGCCTCTTAAATGTTATTAGCAATAATCAAAGAAAACTATCATTTTTCCATCTCACACTTGTGGTAAAGCAAACCTTGGTTTAGCGCAGATTAGTGCACATTCATTGAAAGGAGACAGAGTGCAGCAGTGTCAGTCTGTTATAGAGCAGAAAAGGCAACTCTACAGCATGCATGTCAAACTGGTTTCCTCTTACAATACTTTAATATTTCTGTTTACCAAATTGAGAATGAAATGAGTAGTGTGATTAATGTGCCCGTCCAGTAGGGGGCAGCAGGTGTTGCAGCTGCGTTGCACAGGTGTGTGTTGCAGCATTCATTGGTGAAGGTGAAGTTGAGCCCCATGGCATATTTTTCACCCGTGAGTCCACACAGGACGGGCAGGACGCAGCTCTTCTCATACAACACCACATGGAAGTCTCCTGAAAATTGAGCAGAAACGTCAGTTCAAGAGTCACACACTAAATAAACCGCACTGACACTTCTCCCTCTGTCTCTGCATTTCTCGGTTCTTTTTCTCAGTTTTGATTCATTTAAATTTTTCTCAGTGACCTGAGGTCCCCTCACCTTTCATGCCCACAGCTCGGCTGGACAGACAGAGCTGACCTGGTGGACACCTGATGGGAAACCTGATGCAGTCCAGGGGTGAGATGGTGGGGAACACACAGGTGTAACAGAAGAGGGGAACTGCATGACAGAGATTCAGATTAAAACCTGAAACTTTATCAACACCTTAAAACCTTTGCAGATTGGTGTGAATGAAATGATAATTATGATGTTGGACATGAAAAGTACGATGCTGTCATTGCTCTGATACAGCCAACAAAAACAACAGTTAATTTGTAAACAATAAGCTTATTATCATTATATCATTAGTATTAATGGTAATTATATTTGTTATGCTGGAAGTAAAATAATTGTTAAAAATAATAAACTGAAATGTATATAACACAAAGCATCATCGTTGATACAAAAAATAACACGTTGGCAACTCTTTGATTACTTGTTTGAGTCATTGTTCAAAGTAAAATGCCAAATGTGAAGATTTGCTTTGACTTACGTTATAGAATATAGAATATTTTAGGGTTTTTAAAATGTTACAGTGGTCACATGGAAACTTTGATTTAAACATTTTGACATGTTTGACCAAACAGTTAATCACTTGAGAAAATATTTGACAAATTAAAAAAAGGTCTTTAGTTGCATTTCTATTCTTAGCTGTTGCTGTAAAAGAGTGTGTTTCTCTTGTAGCATGCATCTCTTGTGCACTCACAGACATGATTAAACACACACAGTTCACTGTATGTTTTGTTCACTTACCCACAGCTGGAAGTAAACAGAGGAGAAGCAGAGGACAAACCAGCTTCAACATAACTGATTGTTTCTGTCTCACACCAGGAAAAGGCTTGAATCTTCAGCTCTTCACGTCGTCTCTCTCTCCTGTGGTTTTCTAGAAGACACCAGCTGTCTTCATCCCCAACACAAGGAACCAGTTTAAGTCTCTTGCTTTCAGCGTCACTGTCCACTCAGGATTCGTTCTTTCGGCACAGCTGCGGAGATCTGAAGGTAAATCTCTTCTGGTTTGACAAGATATTCTGTTAATTAACTCAAGAATCTCCACACCCTGATACTTATGATTCAATTAGGCTGTTAGCTTGGCGGTGACAGTTGTGACCTTCTCAGTGCTGCCCAGGCTCACTGTCCTGCAGAGGACGGCTCGTTCACAGTAGGAGAAATAAATGGGGCTTTGTTATAGGAGGTTACGCTCCAGTTGACAATCTGTGTACGATCTATCATTTCTGACCTGTGCCATATTTTCCTTTTTCTTTTTTTTTAACAGGGTGACAAGACATGTGTCCTGTACCTGGGTAAAATGGGGCAGGTTTATTAAATTATGCCTTATTTCCTAATGAAAGACGTTGAGTTTGGTGGGAGGGCTGTCAAATGACCTGCAGTCCCATGACTAGATGGCAGGACACTGCTGTGGTTTTTAGCTTTATGGAAAAGATGTTGAATACACTGGTCTTTTACAGCTGTTCTGATGCACAGAGAAAGGGGGCTTGTTGGTTTACATGTTGAAATAAGCCCTAATACCTTAATTTTATAAGAAAATGAATAGTTTTCAGCAAGGAATCTTGTAATATTGTTAGATGAGATAATCACATTAGATGCCACATCTCTACTCGCACTTTCTCCCAGTTTCTTTTTTTTTTTTTCCAGGCATACAAGAAGCCCTTGTTTCCACCAAGGCTGTGTCTTAAAGATGACCTAATTAGACCACAGTGTTTTAGCAAATAAATTTTGGTATGTCTATTTAACAATGAAAGTAACATTTGACCAACAATCAATACAAATACAGGCCATTAAAGGAGATTTTCCTGTACTTGCCTGCATTTGTCTAAACTTCATTGAGTCACCACAGACTAATTGTCAGAGTTTTGGCTGTGGCTTCTCTCTGCAACCAAGTGTGAAGTTTTAAACAGAAGATTCTTGCACATTGTTTTGTGACATGTAACACTTAGTTTTAGCTTTAATGTGTTTGAAATGTTACTATACAAACACGGACCAACCCCAGGAATTCAACATTACACAGGAATATATGACCATGGGCGTCTTTATATTTGTGGTTATGTAGCGCAGCTTTCATTCTTTTCTGTCCTTCTTGAACCAGAGCTTTTTGCACACATTTGCTTTCAGTTCTCACCACACGTCAGATTAACACTATTATCTCTCCTGTTTGTTGCAGCTCTACTCAACATAAGACAGGGGTTGGCCTTTAAGTGCCCCCTGCTGGAGGAGAGAGGGCATGGCCCGCTTGTCGACCTGCTGACGCCTCATGCGCACGATGCCTGCATCCACCTGAGCTGCTGCTCTCTTGCCGCGCAGGTCATCTAGCATCTGCAGACAGGCGTGTTGCAGCCTCGCCAGCTCAGCCTCAGAGGACGTCAGACACTGCTTTAGCACTGCACTGCCCTGAGGTACACACAGGAAACACATTTAGTCTGATTTCTCATTCAGTGTTAACCACTGTGCTTTTATATGAGCCCATGTCAGTGAGCACACAGCATACATGCTTGTATTATTTGAATATGATGTTCTGCTTTGTTTGTCTTGTCTGTATTCTTACACAGGAGGAGATCTGTGAGTGTCGGACAAGAAGTAAACACCTGTATGAGATGAGCAGCCTCAGGTAACTGTGTGCCCGGGTGCCTCTGATAGACCTGCACCAGAGGCCTGTTGAGTTTCTCTCTGGACAGGATATCGCCACTGTACTCTGGACCCTGTGAACACAACAACACAGGGAAAACACCACCTGGTGGACGCTGTCACTGAACTGCAGACAGAGTTTCCGATCCTGTTCTACGTGCACACTCACCTGCGCTCTGCCGTGGCTGTGCTGGATGCAGTTTATTTCCCTCTGCTTGCGAAACATGGCCTGCCGGGCGGCTGCAGACATCAAAGTCAGGTTTTGCTACGAATGACAGGACAGGATGAAATGAAAAGTTTAATTTCCATACCATAGATAGATTCATGGTTATTTAACAGGTGTTTGTGTCTACCTGCAGACTGACAGTCTCTGCAATTTTCTTCACCAGGCCATTGTTGACGGTGCAGTGGGCGGCTCTCTGCCTGGTGATGGCGTTGGTCAGCATCTGCCCGATGTTTTCCCTCAGTAGCACAGACTGGTTGACTGTCAAAGTGGACGACTCTAAGACCTGTTTACACTCTGCAGGAGGGCAAACAAGTGATGCTAAAGATCTGTTTCACTTGAACGAGCCGTGATGGACAGTTCTATCTTCTAAAATGAAAAGATGAGGAAAACAGTGACCCCCCTGAAATAACCCTCACTGCACAACTACAACTGTTACAACTCAGTGGGTGAAGTGCAAGTGACAGACAGACACAGTGTTAGCAACGACATTATGTACATTAATGTGAGATATTAAGGCACATAATGAAATGTACTTTTCAATTGGATTGTCATGAAATGTCATGTCCCTGTTTGAATTAATTCAACTGACTTTGATGGACAGATGTTTTTTTTTTATTCATGACCATATACCTATAAAACAAAGGACATTCTTATCAGCTGTTAATAACTATCATCATGCTAAACTAAGAAAGCAAATATACTATACTATACTAATATATTTAATACTGTTGTGCTAAAAATTAGCTCAACGCACCACTGTGCATACTGTATATGCAGCCTTATACAACTGCTGGTATGCATGTTTATGTTATTCTACATGGCCACAATATTTCTCATATATTCAGTTTAATTTAACACACACACAAACACTGCTTTTTTTTTTTTTTTTTTTAAATGTCTGCTGCATCATTATGATTGCCCGCAGGGACTGTCACAGTTTTCTCAGTCCTGACTGTACCTGGTGTAAAAGGGCTGATGGGGTCTGTTTTGAGGGTCTGAGCAGCATGGCTGTTTCCTCCAGCAGAGCCACTGCGGGGCAGCAGCTCCAGGACACGAGCCCTCTCACTGGCACAGTCCAGCAGCCGCTTGCTGCTCTGCCCCAGGGCCTGGGGGAGACAGAGGAGGAACTTAGGTCACGTTAGAGATGCAACCAACCATGAGCCAACCAACTAACCGTGATCTTCATTACTGACTAATGTCCAGATTGTTTTCTCTTTGCATTTCTAGGATTTATTCTTTATTCAGTATCGGACGTTTTGGTCTTATTTGAAGACAACCATCATCTGCTATTAGGATAATATTTTTAACTGATCTAATCCACTGATTTATTGTTTTTTACTGTTCACTTTGTAGTGTGTGTGTGTGTGTGTGTTAACACTGCAAATCACCTGTAGCTGAGTGAGTGTGTCTCGCAGTGCTCCCTCCAGCTCCTCTTTCAACTGGGCCAGCTCTCTTCTCTCACACAACAGCAAGTAATCGGCACCATCTCTCTCCTGCAACACAACAGAGGTGTCAATGAACGCATGTCCTCTCCAACCCTGAACTTAATGAGTTCACCCTGTGCATATCCTTTACATGTCGGATGTTGCATGATTCGGGTGTAATGGCAGTGAAATTCTATTTCAGTTATTACTTACAGCATGTGAACATGATTTGATGAATAGTATTGGAGGTTTTACAGATTTTAACAAACTTCTATGGAAGTGTGTGACCCATTATGTGCTACTGAAGGTGACATCTCTACAAGAAATTTCCTGTGGTTCTGAGCAGAAAATAAATTAAATATTTGAAGGATTTCTTTTTTCTTTCAATGTGCATAAAATTATATATAAATAAAACAAAACTAGAAGTGGTTGAGAGTGAAAGTTGAAAACACCCGAGGTGAACAGCTAAGTGTTGGAAACCTGTCCTCATGATCCGACTCAAGCAGAACACCACAGTGGAGAAATTCTCTGCTTGGCAGGACGGCCATGATAAAGCAACATGTTTGCATTCCTGAAGTGATAAATGATTCAGTGTTTCCAACATGGATCATCTGTATTTATCACACCCTGGCCCAACAAACAAAGCACAGTAGAGACATGGATGGATGCACTGAA
>OMNW01005584.1:1100-12504 GCA_900303245.1 Selene dorsalis | reverse complement strand
GTACAGGAGCGACTTGTCATTTTTTAATTATGTAATTCTGTTTCCTTGGGAACTGAATGTGCCTGGTGCCACCGGCTTTGCCATATTTAGAGACGTGTCATACCTACAGTGTAGCAACCAAAGAAAGAACATTCCCGTCAGAAAGTCTGCATAAATGTTAATGAGGTTACTGCACAAGGAAAATATGTGTATTTAAAAAAAAAAAAAAAAAAGATATGGGCATCAGTGTGGGAAGATTTCTTATCTGTTGTTGTCATACGAGCCTACAATGACACACTCCAACACCAGTGGGAAATATAGCTTCTTGTGTTCTCACCTTAACAAAGAAAACAGTGAAAACTGCACCCTTGTCTGTCTTGTTTACCTCAGTAGATTGAGAGGGTTACCTCCAAGGGCAAGGGGACATGAATAATGCCTACCACCTGCACCTGTTTCCTCTGGATGCTGCGGCTTTAATTACCTCAATTAGCATTTGGGAGATTGTTTGTAAGGATCTGTATCTACAGTGATGGAGCATACGCTCGGAGGGGATGCTAACTCATTGGAAAACACAGACAAATTGTCTTCCACCATAACCTTCTGCGGTAGTTGTGACTCAGAGCGTACTTAGAATGAGTTCTTTGCTTTGCCAAGATGGAGAGAAGGTGATAATGTGTTGACACATGATCAAATAAGATGCCGTGCAGTTAAAACCTTAGTGTGTCATGTGGAGATGCCAACACGACAAAAAAAAAAAGAAAAAAGTAAGGAGGGAGCTGTAATCGCTGATCTGCCGAACAAAAAAACAGCATCATTTGTAAATACAAGCTGACACAAATGTTAACTAATGTAATTCCCGGGCTGTCGTCCTAGCTGTGAGAGTTTATTAGAAGTCTGTGGAGGGAACTGTGCAGATTTCTGCCTTCTTTTGTGGAGCCAACCCGTCCAAAGTATACTGCACCATGATTTTGTTCCCGCTTTACCCAGTGATCTGTATCGTGTGATTTGTCCCCTTTCATTTCCATAATGGCTTCCTGAGCTCCCTCATGGAAACATATGGAGACCCCTTCTCACTGTATAGGATTTGTCCTGCACTAATGGAGCTGAGATTGGATTCTGGCACTTATGTGTGCCTAGATGATTCCTCCTTTTTAGTGCCATTCTCCTTTGCCTCATACATAATACATAGGGTTAAAGCAGTATTGCTTTGCAGGAGATCTCATTTATTAACATGGAAGTCTCACGAGGATCAGAAAGCTCAGCATCAAAGTTTGCCTCAGCAGAGGAAGCACTTGGGATTTCCACCAACAGGTGTGACTGGAATTATTATCAGTATTTAATCACAGCATTGATTTAAAATTAATGGCGCAACTTTCTTTACCAGCAGAATCCCAGTATTGGATAAATATTCACACACTTAAAATGAGGCGTGTTTGTGTTTCATGCTCTGTTATAACCTTGTGAAATTTGACTCTTGTCTATGGGAGGGGAGAGGATGGAGTAGCATGAGTAAGTTTGGTTCTTTTTGTCGATAAATCCAATTAAAAGACCACAATAAACAATGACTTGATCTAACTGGCAAATATTATGTATGTAGCTAAAGCCTGTCTGGGCCAGACAGCTCCATACTGATCAGAAATAACTAAATGAACCACGGTGATGTAGTGGGTGATGTGTTGATGAACACTGGGCCAGAAGTTTGTTTTGAGTGAATCCCACAAGCTGCGGCAAATATTCAGAAGAAATGTTCACAGATGTGTATTAATCCAGAGTTGACAACAGCCCCAACTACTGCAGTAATTACTTCTGTTTAGGTACTGTTTGCAAAAAAACAAAAAAAAAAAAACTACACTACCCAGCTGTTTTGGGAGATTACTGAGCATTTATACTGTGACCTGTTTTTCAAGGTTTTCATCTTTAGCAGAAAGCGGTTAGCTTGGCTGAGACATAGACAGGGGTTAGAAAATGGGACAGTATCGACAGACTGACAAAGACTTGGTTTGGTCTTCTGATGTGTTTGTTTATTTATTTGACAGTAAGAAAAACAGAATTGAGCCCTGCGAATTGTAAAAAAAAACCCCAAAAATTGATCAGAATTCAAGATTATAAATAATTAACTTACAGAAAATTTGTAAATAGAGTATAAATACTGAGTGTGTATGAGATTTTTGTTGTGTTTTTTCCCTGGAAAGACTTTCTGGGGTGCAAGGACTTATCACTTATTGTGAAACTTTGCAGTACTGAGGCCAATGTAAGAATAAGTTACTGTCAGTTTTCTCACATAGGATTTCTCTTGTAATTAGATCGAACCTATAGGACACAAGTTGAATATTTAACTAAAGCAGAAAATCCCTAACTCCACCCTATAGCATCCTGGAAGCAACGGCCTCCATCTTGTCCACATTTTCACTAACCTGTGTCCAACAGGAGGAGGTCCTACAAAAACATCTCTTGCCCTCGGTCCAACCTGAACGTAAGGTAGACAGAGCCTAGAGCAACTGCCCTACTCTTTACATACCTCTCTGACTCAGTCGCTCCCCAAGAGGGAGGCACATCTCCATAAGTTATTTCATTATCTCGCTGGCTCTGCTTTCTCCCTCTCTGGTTTGTTTTTCTATCTCCCTGTGAACATTGCTTCCTTTGGGAGGTCACACAGAAGGGTATGGGATTATCTACTAAATAGAGGGCATTCCAGAAATGATTTGCAGTCAGAGTGTTTGATATAATATTCTGAGCTGCCACACGTCTACAGTATTATAGGTTATTTGCTAAATGAGTTTGTTTTAGCCCTGTGCTTTTTAATTTATTATTCAGAGTATTTAGAGGAAAAAAAAGCCTTGATTTTTCTTTGTTTCTTTCTTGTATGCCTCTATTTCAAGTCTTATCAAAAGTCAGAGGACTACATTTGCTGCTATGAGGTTAATTCAAGGTTGTAGAGCAGGTTAATGCCTGCTAAAAGAATGAGTCAACACAGCTGTGAAATAGTCCACAGTCAAATGGTTACAAATGCAGAAATGGTCAATAACACAAATGGAGTTTTGCAGAAGTATTCATTAGATCTTTGTGGGGCCCCAGATATTTACCACTTCTTTGTTATTTCATAGCAGAATAATCCACAGGACTCTTTGCTGGGGGGTGGTTTAATGTCTTTTGAGTGTCATTAGGATGCAAAGGGTAGAAATGATCAGGAAGTGTTGGGTTTGAGTGGCTACACAAATCATTTTTTGATTGTCTTATAATGTAGCGTAGGCAGTAGTGCTGTAATTAGCAGTAGTTTGTAATCTAAGGTAGACAAACCCCCCGCCCCCCCCCAAAGTGTCTCTTGATAGAGCCTCGCTGTGGTAAACAGCTTCAGAGGTGTTAACGATGAAATTATTTATGCAGTTAAATCTTTACACTGTTGTGGCTCAAACAGAAGTTAGACAGTTAGTGGGCTTTTATTTATAAAGTGACTTTTATTCAATGGCTGTGATTATCCTGGTGTTTGCCGGTGTTGCACGGATTTAGACGTGTTTGTGGCTTTGATCACACGAGTTCAATTATCAACACAGAGTCCACATGACATGGGTTTGTGGCCCTCTGTGGATTTTTTAAAGTGTGTTAGAGAGCATGTGTGCATACAGTATGGCTGTGGGTGTTTGAAAGTGTGTGTTCCTGCATGTCTCCGTCCTCTCCTGGTCTGACTCTGTAGTGCTTTGATTTGAGCGCGGTGATCCAGCTAAGACTCGGAGCAAATACACGGATTAGGCCGCAGCAGTGCAGATAACACTCTGATCAAAGTGGCCCCGCTGCTCCGACAGGCACAGAGAGGAAAATATGTTAAAGGAAGAGGCACTGCACACACACACACACAGCCCAAGTCACACATTTTTTTTTTTTATCTCCGCTAACAGACAGACAGACAGACAGGAGGAGATTGTCCTGCTTTATTTTTCCTATTTTCCGACGGCTCGGCTGTTGATAGCTCGGCAGAAAATTCACTCCAATCAGTTGAGGCAGGGTCCATCCCCTGGGTCGCTAAGACCAATAACAAAGTGCTCTTCTTCCCTAATGGGCCACACTCACTCACTCTCTCCTTCCTTTTCTTTCTTATTGTCTTCATTTTATAGTCGTATCATTCTTCACTGGTGACCAACACACACGTGATGAAAGAGAAAGAGAGAGAGCAGAGTGTCACTTCACCTCTTTGCTGCACCTCTGTCTACATCAGTGTTGCTCCTCAGACGCCCCCTTCTCCTGACTGCAGCGTGTTCATGTGCTGTTAAGTCAGAATGTGGAAACAACTTGAACGCTACGAAGCAGATGTGATGTACTTTATTTCCTAGTTGTTTCCAGTATTTGTGTTTCATATGATATACAAGTCGTTTCCAATAAACAACTTTTCTAACTCATCTATGTCACTCTACATGGACAACCGACATTTACACCTAATAGACCTAACGCCCTCTTACAAATTAAACTTGCATTGTTTCTCACCATCAACTAACCGTTTACTTTAATCCACCACGTTTCTGAACATATATCCTCCTATATATACTCCTTGAGATTTAAATAAAGGTTAAATGAAAAGAAATGTTACCTTGTGGTATTTTTTATTTTATTTTATTTTATTTTTTACTGTGTTGTAGAAACTGCCTATCCGATTTGGTGATGACAGATATTTCTTTGGAGTTAGTATCAAAGAGTTACTGTTTTTCTGCTATCGGCAATATCTTGTTAACTTACCTGCCTTTAACCCTTCACCAAAGCACTGGTATCAAAACCAGAGTTGGTTCCTCCTCGGTGTCGAACGAAAAAGGGAACTTTATGTGATGAATAAAAAATATACTATAAAATAATACTATAAATACAATAATACTATAAATAAAAAGACATGTTGAGTGTTTCATATTTAATGTCAGACTATTCTAATCCAAGGGGAAATTACACTGTCACAGTACAACATACCGGGGGTCATATTAAAGCATGCTATATGGGTACACAATGTAACAGTATGTACGCACACGGTACAGTCATTTATATCATTCATACCAGATGTGTAAAAGACATGCATTCAGGTTTATGCAAAATGTGAAATGTCAGCCACACATTAAACCATTGTACTGAGGCTGATACGGGTAACTGCATGGAGATGGGTAAGGTAACATAGGTTGGCCTTTATACCAGTGCACAGTATCCAATGTAAATGATGAATTGAAAGAACAAAGAGTTTCTCTACCTGCAAGCAGAGCAAGGCACTGTAAGCCAGTAGACATGCAGCTTGATTCCCGCCCCAAGAAAGCAAAAATATGTGCTTACAACATGAATCCAATACTGGGTTCACTGGAAGTTTATGAATCTAATATGGGGATCACTTACCCGAAAAAGACTTGGGAGCCTGGTGCTGCTTAAACTTCCCACAAAACAGCAAGTCTGGTGAGATTTTCATGCAGCCGACAGCTATTGTTCTTAGCAGGGATCCCATCTCTGGAAAGACAGATCATATAAAAGTTCTGTAATGTATCTGTAGTTTCTGTATCTATCTAATCAACCAAACCTTTCTTTACCTGTGCATACAGAACTAAAATGACACCAAAGGTCAAAAATAGAGTCTTCCTTCAGTCTGTGTGGTGTTTACAGGTAAACTAGAATCAGGTGAATTATCTGAAAATAAAAGATTATAAATAAAAGTGGTCTTCATTTTATATTTCAGCACCGGAGTTACTTAGAACCTGCATGGCAAAAAGACTGTGAGCAACGTGAATCCTCATCTCTGATGAGCGATGAATAATAATTCCTTCCAACTTATTAAAACTAACTGAATATTGCTCAGTCATAGAGGGAGAGGGGAGCTTGTTCTGTGGATGGTCTTCACCTCACAGGTCATACGTTATCTCATAATCACTGGTCTAACTTGTTTGTAAAAAACTCAAGGTATTGAATGTGCATGTAAACAGGGTGATCAGAATAACCAAAATATGGTCAGTATCCAGGTTATGCATGGCACTATCATCAGTTAATATCATCTATTGGTGTTCTGGCATTTACAGGTGCAGATCGCTGCCATACAGACCGAAGTGCTGTCAGAGAGCGGTGGCTTAAGACCAGAACCAGTGTCTGAAGTGTCAGGGCTCGTCACTGCACCCTCCCTCTTCTCTACATCCCGTTGTCCCGTTTTACAAAGCCGATCAGCAACGTGGTTTGTGCCATCTGTACATGATCAATTCAGCCAGCCTCAAATGTTTGGAGGGATGACAGGACAAATGGTGGAAAGATGTAGTTAACACGGAGGAGGTGCACTGTGAAATGTCAAGGAGACTGTCTTCATCAAGTATGTGAAGCACGTAACAGATAGAATAGCACATAATGCCTGTTATCTAGCTAAGGCCACACCAGTATTTAGCTTTACACCAAGAAATCCTACATTATATCACATCAGTCCCTTGCTACTCCATACTGGCGGCTGCTAGTGAAATGATGTTCCTGATTGGATAGTCAGATGATATGTTAATCAGGGCACCCCCTATTGGCTATCTGGGAGGAAGTGTGAGATCATTGCCAAAGGTTATTGTACCTGTAGATTTGATTTGTATTTCAAAATTGAATTTGTTGCCGTTGTCACACATACACCTGACTTCTGTGTGAATAGAGAGATGCTAACCTTTGTGCAAATTATCTTTATGCACGTACGCAACGAAAACTGTTTGTCTTTTTTCATTCGTTCACCAAATGTCATGCACAGCTACAAATCTCCTCACGGACTCAGAAATTAAATCTGACTGTTCAGACACTTTCCACAGATTCACACCTTTGAATTCATTGTTTACACATTTGAATAAATTTACACAAAATGCTTTCAAATATTCAAATAAGGTGAATCACAGATAAGACAATATTTTGGACAGTATTTCAATGCCACACCTTCCGACATGAACTGTTCCTGTTAGAAACATATTTTTCCAATTATTCTTTTGAAACATAGATGCATGGTGCGTCGGCTTGAAGGCCACGCAGACCCATGACCAGTCCACACACACGGGTGTTTTCATTTATGTTGCCTGATTGTTTCTCCTCAGGAAAAAACACCGGTGTTACTAACGATGTTAACGATGGCTCCGTCCTGTTCAAAAGTGTCCTGTAAGCCATGACAGTGTGACAGGACAGTGTGACAGGACCAGGACCTTGAAACTGAGGAAGTGAAATGAATTTCATCCATCATTATTTACATCTGTGCATGTGTTTAAAATGTCTATTGCATTAAAGGGCTATTGTTACTGTTAGTCCTATGTGTAGTGTCACACACAGCCTCCATTTGAGTGGACGTCCAGTCCATCAGTGTAACAGAAAACACCTGTGAGGGTGTGCACAGCTTTCATCCAGTCCGAAGCCATATTATATATTCCTAACACAGAGGTTATTACTGTTCATTTCATGTGATTACTGTTGATCATTATCTACAATTCTGTGCAAATTATCATAAATTGAGTGTGATTTGACTTTCATGCTGAACAAAAAAAAACAATTACTCTGTCAAACAAATGACTTGGTGTTAAACCAGAGATTTTACTTACAGAATCACATGTTGAAAGACACAAACACTTTGCTGAATATATGACTGTCTCTTTAAACAGGTTGAGACATGAGACACAGAATTATCTGCCAGTTTAATAAGATCATGAACAAAAAAGATCCAAGTTGCTGAAATTACAGCAATTATCTTTTTTTATTGGGCTCTGTAAAAAGAAAATTACAGCTAATTTTGAGTTAGCCGGGATTTTGATTACAAGGCCTTTTTTTTTTTTGTTTTGACTTTTTTGCTGTATCCAAAACCTTCACAAAATGGGATGTCTTTTCTTTTCCACTATATAAACCAGGTTACCAAATGGCACCGCTGTATTTCCTGTTCTCTGGCTTGATAAATGATAATGGCAACACATTTACTGCAGGAAAATCTACTTTTCTTCCCCTTTGAAAACATAGTTAAAGTCAGCTGAGAGGTTAACGTCTGTTCAAATTGGAAATGTCCTCTCTACCCTGTGCACGTGCGTGTGTGTGTGTGGATGAGTATCACGGAAATGTATTTCTGAAAATTAAATTCTCTTTTTAAAATTTTACTTTACACACAACTCATTAGTGTCACACTGAGAGTCATGCCACCAGCTGTATATCTGTGGCCGGCAGTATTTCACTTCATCACAGTTACACTCCCTCCTGCTGCCATACAGCGATACAGTACAAATCACCATAGTAACTCCTGAAGGAGTCTTGCTGCAGTCCAGCAGCAGAACTAGGGAGTTAAAGGGTTGAAGTGCTCTCCCTCCATCAGCAGCAGCTCATTACTTATCCATGAAAGACTGTTAACCACACTGAAATGGAATCTGATCTGTTCACAACAATGGTTTTAATTAGATCTGTGTGTGGGTGTGTCTGGGTGTACAATACAGTGAGTGTTTATGTGTATGCGATGCAATGCTCTTGTCAGTGTGGACACCAGCAACCTTGAAACCCGGGAATCCCATGTGAAACGTGACGGTGCGCTTCATGTGTTTATCACCTAAGACTAATTGATTAATGTGTTTCACCACTGATGTCATCTAGAAAACAAATGGCCTTCCCTGCATACACACACACACTCACACAAACACACATCGCTGAACTTTATGTAATTAACGCCTGAATGGACCATGTTTTTCAGATGCGCCAGTGCTGATGTGGAAAATAAGAGGGGATTAATGCAGCCCTCTGTTAATTCCACAGCCTGCTTCAACACAAGAGGCTGACCCGCTTTAGACAGTGAATCCTATGTACTTAATAGGGTAATTAATACTTAAGTCTTCTTAACACTGTACCATTTTCTATGGTAGCGTGACGCTACACCTTGTGCCTGCAAAACGGTGTCAAGGGATTTTGGTACAAATCTCCTCTTAACCGTCCAATTAAAAAGCTCATCAACTCTCTTATATACTGTATTTGGCAGTTTGGTGTGATGTTGTGTTGTTTGGAATGGTGCTCTACTGATAGAAAATCAAAGTTTATCATCATTAAGATTATTATAAATCTTAGTCAAAACAAGATTATCACTTCATGACTTTATCACTGCAGCCACAATTAATTTATCCGCGGTGGAGATATCTGAAAACATGATTCAAGATCAGTGAAAGCTGGATAATATTTCACGTTAACGCCGTCACATATCATATTTCACAGTCGCATGTCCAGTCAGTCTGATCTTTGAGCAGCACAAAGTGTGACATGTCAAGGACTTGTGTGAAGAAAAAGACGCTAAAAGTGTCCCTGTTGGCCGAGGAAGGATCAGAGGGATGGATGACAAAGGCAATGGGCAGTGGAGAAGAGAGACAGGAAAGGTACATGGGAGGGAAGGTGAAAGGGAGGGAGAGAGAGAGAGAGAAAGTATGGTGTGATTTCCTATGCGACAGAGCCCCACAGCAGACATGGAGGGAATAGCAGGTAACAAGGCAGTGGAGAGAGGCTTAATGCCACTGGTTTATCACATCACTTGCTTCTCTGTGGCACATGAAAAAGACAGTTTTGTGAAAGCTGTTCAGTATTTGGGTCATTTATCTGAGGAGTGACACGCAAACAATCAACCCAGGTAAATGCCCTACATGGGAATTTAAAGATTTACACTCAAACTGAGGCTGACTTTTCCTGCCGGGGTTCCTCTGAGTCTTTTTTTTTTTTTTCTGGGATGAGTATAGGCGCCAGTGCAGAAGCACTAAAATGTTAAATTGTGGCTCAGTGCTAAATATTAACAAACTTTTCATCAATTGGACTACTGCCATTTGGAAGAGAGAAACATCATTTCACTGTTGTCTTCTAAAGGAAGCACAGACGGCTGCTGTGTAATAAACCTAAGCCTTTGATAATACTTAAAATCCCGTTTGATTTAAACAGTTTGGAGCTCTCTCTGCGACTGTCGCTTTGGCTGTTTTACACTCTCCTCTTTGTGTAGTGCAAACTCACTGTTCTTGCTCATGTAATACACACACACACAGATATTAGAGCATATATTTAAAAATATTCATGAATATTGCATTGTGTATTGTTCTTTTGTTTCTAATCCCCTCAGGTGAGTGGTTAAATATTCATCAGCATACAGAAACTGCATCATGTATGTTTTAGGATGTTGCTGATGGGCATCAAATCAGCAACTGCACTTTTTATATTCATATTTAGTATTATTTTATAAAGACCCGCGCGAATGCAAGATGATACTGTACATGCTGTCGATGTATCATCACATAAATCAATAGTCGTACAACAAACTCCACTTTTCTTCAGATTTCATTCAACCAAGATACAAACCATTAATCACAGTGTAAGAATAATATGCAGTACAAAATGTGATGTCCATGAGAACTATTGTTTTGTCATTAAAGGGGAAAAGGTTCACATCAGTCAAACTAAATTCATAGGTCCACACCTGATTCTATTGTTAGACCGTATGTGCAAACACTTCAATTATCGATTTGCCCATGAAGGAGCTGCTGGTGACTGCACAGTGAAAGACTTTTTGATTTGCTGGCAGCAGGTGGAGGAGAGTCTCAATGGCTGCTCTCAACCTGCAGGGCAAGGACACAGGCGGAGCCAATGCACTAATTTTTGATTGCTGTGCCAACTTGTCCTCTTGTTTTGTACAAGCAGAAATCTTGAACACTCCTTCTGTCTGAGGACGGAAAAATGTTTAATCAACCAGCTACGTGTCTGTGTTTGGATCACGCTGATTGGGTTTAAAAATTGTGATTGGAATGATGCAAAACAACATTTAAAAAGTTCATGCTACGGTGATATTATATCATGAAAGTATGGCATTTAAGTAGAAATATAGAATGGTAATTTCTTCATCTCAAACTATTTACTGAAAAAAAAGCTCACAACAGTGGTGTGTATACCACAACAGAATATGTCAATGTGTCAATAAGTTGTCATGTGACCAGAGGACGTCCACTTCTCTGTCTCTCTGTGACTCTTCCAGTCTCTCTATGTCTCTGTCCAACCTGCTGATCACACTCTGTGACACTCTGAGCTCAGTGGACACAACATCCCATCGTCTGAAGCCTCCACATGTCCAGGTGCTGTCGACGGACTGTTATACAGGTGTGGTCTGGATCTCATGATGTCAGAACGTGAACAGCATGATGAAGAGGACTGTTTCAATGCAAACTGTCACTGAACCAGAACATTTAGTCATGTGCATTCAAAAGTTTAGAGAAGGTCAAATTAATTTCACCTGTAAAGGTTATAGTGCATTTTGGGTGCATTCTGAAATCTCATCTGAAAGCCAAATATCCCTAACTAAGTAGTGTAAATTGCACACATGGATTTGTGTGTTTATACTTAACATTTCTCTCTCTCTCTCTCTCTCTCTCTCTCTATATATATATATATATATATATATATATATTTTTTTTTTTTTTTTTTTTTT
>OMNW01005580.1:7178-17578 GCA_900303245.1 Selene dorsalis | reverse complement strand
TTCCGGTTCCGGTTCGGATCACGGTCCCGGTCCCGGTCCCGGTTCGGGTCCCGGTTCCGCTTCGGGTTCCGGTTCGGGTTCCGGTTCTGGTCCCGGTTCCGGTTCCGGTTCCGGTTCCGGTTGGGGTTCCGGTTCGGGTCCCGGTCCCGGTTCGGGTTCGGGTTCCGGTCCCGGTTCGAGTTCCGGTTCCGGTTCGGATCACGGTCCCGGTCCCGGTTCTGGTTCCGGTCCCGGTTCGGATTCCGGTTCGGGTCCCGGTTCCGGTTCGGGTTCCGGTCCTACTCCCGGTTCCTGTAACGTCCAAGTTCCGCTATGGCTCTGGTACAGGTTCCGGTTCTGTTGGTCTTGGTTCTGGTCCTGGTGCCGGTTCCGGTTCTGATGGTCCTGATCCCGGTCGGGCACAGTCCGAGTGGGGAAAGTTACAAGTACTTCTCTCTAAGTGTAGCAGAAAGGGTGGTCCTCACTCCATTTCCACACTTACCTGGAGCTCACTATGATGCCCATACAGGAATGTGTGTGTGTTTGTGTGTGTGTGTGTGTCTGTGCTATTCGCAGACTATCTCCCTAGACAATGAAAGATCTCAGAGAGGAGGGGAAGGGTACGGTGGCGTGGAGTTCACTCCCCAAATCAAACCTGACTCATCTAGGTCGAGGCTGCGCTCAGGCTGAGACCCCAGAGAGCAACACGACTGGTGCATGTGCATGTGCGCTGGCATGTGTGCACATGAGAGTCAATGCAAACTTGCACTTGGTTCTTGTCCTGTGCAGCAGCAGCAGCAGGGTCACTGTTGGTATTGTCATTGATTCCACCTCTTTAGTTGCCTCTTAATAACGCCCCCCCGCCGCCCTGACTCGATTTGGATGCTGGTGTCGCGCTGAGGTCTCTCCTGGGTTTCTGTATCTGTATCACTCACTGGTTTGTGTAACAATAAAAGTATTAGAAAATAATAAAAGCAAATGAGAATGTTTGTGATATCAGTTTAACATGGCATCATGATTACCGACATCATTCTCTCTTAGTTTTTTTCTCACTTCAACTTGGAGAAACTTTATAGGCATGAACCTCTGAGAAAAATTAACACTATTTAAAAAAAATACTAAATACAAAATGTAACAAAAGACCCCAAGATTGACAGACATGTGCATTTATTCTATTCTCACATCTGTCTTCCATACAGCCTGTATTGGTTTGTACAGCAGGGGCGACTACAGGTCTTCACCTCGTCTGCAATGAGCCTTCGACGCCTGTTTACCAACTCCACTCTTGGTTTATACACTGTGATCTTCAGATTAAATTTGCTGCCGTGTCTATTTACCATCCTTTCACTGCAGTAGTTGAATATCAAACTTCACCTGACTTGTGATACCCTTAAAAATAAAATCATTCAATAAAACTCCAACTCCATCCAGACACACTGATGGAGACTCCCATCCATGCCCGGGCCTCCAGGGAACTGCTAATCAGCAAACCAAACAACCCTTGTCCGGCCCAGAAACAGGTCTACACACACACGCACAGCACCTTCCATGTAAACACCACTCTGTGTGTTTCTCTATTATGGCCGGTGCAGAGGTACAGGCTGCTGCAGAAAGAAGGCCATAAATCTCACTCAGCCTGATATGTGGCCAAGTCGGTCATGATTAAAACCGCTGCTCTGAAAATGTCATGAGCCGGGGAGTTGTGGAGGTCGGAGCCACCAGGTTTCTCACGTCTGAGGATTTAGGTTTAGGTTGGACAAACGAATTCTGACCTGCTCAGAAAATATCAGCAAGCTGCTACTGCTGAAATAAATAAAGACCCACCCACTCACCCCCCAACACAAACCTCCCCCTCACACTCCTGAAAACAAGTCATTTCAGTGTTGGTGATTACTTAAGTCAACATCAGGGGTGTCGGTCTGTGTCAAGCTGCAGTGAAACCTGCCTCCTTATATCTGTACAACATCCTGTATCAAATCTGTGTATTTGAGCTTTAAGCTGTAGTTTAATGTCTCTAATCTCAAACTCTGAATTTTAACACCATGTAAATGCAGTGAGTCACTGATTTTTTTAAATGTGAAACTGCTTCATTCTCTGTTTTTCCTGGTTTTAAACCACTGATGTTTGTGTTGGGATCTCACTCTACTTTACAGCATCATCAAACAGCGTCTTTTTGTTATCACAGTCTGTACAATGGACCTCAGAAACAACACCACTGTTGACATGTGACTCCTCAAACATGCAGTGACATGTTACAACACATGGAAGTAAAGAGCTGTGATTGGTCAGCATCAATCTGTGATTGTACAGATTGTAAAGACTATCACTATGCTGCTGCACAGAATAGTCCACTGTTCAGTCAGTCAATTGCAGAATGAAGGAAATACATCAAAAGCAGGAGCATGAACTATAAAGCAAAACGTATGCATGAGTATCTTCTGTTTTCTGATGTCTAATATACAGTACATGCAGACACAGTGATGTTGCAGCAGGCTTATAAAATGATCGTCCTGTATGTTACAGGTGTGATGTTTTTAATGTAAGTGGCAGTCAGTTGCAGCTAAAGCCATTTTTATAAGACTGATATTGGCCGTGTCCTTCCAGGACGACTTTACAGAACAAAGACTTTTCTTCTTCTATCTCCAAACAAGATTAAATCGTAACAGATTTAATTGTCACAGCCGACGCGTGAGCGGAAACCGGAGGCCGATGAGCAAGTGAACGAATCTGAGTTTCTGGCAGGTCAGACAGCATCTACAGCGCAGAGCTCATTCCCGCTGCAGCTTCCAGACACGTACACAAAATCCATATCGCAAACATTTCAGCCACAACAACAACAACAACAACAACAACAACAACAACAACTCCTTCTTCTGCTGTGAAATAAATAAATAAAAAACATCCTCACACCAGCTGCTCTTTTTACAGCAAAGATGACAAATGCAAAAAAAAACTTCCAGCAGACTCCCTCAACTTTCTTCTGGACCCTTTGATGATTTATTGGGAAAAACATCAAGTTATTTGGTGTGTGAGATGAGAGGAGTGCTGCAGGAGGAGTGATATGGGCGCTGGTGTGAGGCCTGGCTTAAATGTGTTGTTGAATGAACTGAGACATTTTTTGGTTAAAAAGCCTGCCTGCTGGGAGACGCCACTGAGTACATATGCTAATCTCAAAACAGCTCACACTCGCATAAATCTATTTCTGCTCAGATGCACACATACACACTGACGCGCACACACACATACACAACAGCACATGAGGTCAGAGTCGTTTACACACAAAAAGTCAAAGCGTATCAGAGCGACAAAGACAAAAACAGAAGTGCTGCTGGATTCTGTGGGAAGAACTTTTATTAGGACTGTCAAGTCAACAGAGAATACTTAAAATAACCAGATGGTATTGTGATGTAAAGATTCTGTGTTGGATACGAGTCACAATCTGATCAGTCACGCAGCGCAATGAAAGCACATGAGGTTTCCATAGAGAGCTTAGGCAGGGTGAAGCAGGGATCTAAAGAATCAAAGTTTTTCTAAATAAGTATGACAGTAAAGAGACACACATGAAACTGGTTGATTCAGATTATGACGATATCTTGCCAGGGTAATGCTCTGAGGCCAGGAGGTTAAAGGTGCAACGTGTGGCACTTAAACAAGTCAATAAATCATTGCTCACCGCTGCCAACACACACCGCCGGGTTCGATTTCACACAGATTTCGCTGCACGTGCTGCGGCACAAAAGAGATCGCGTTACATCTTGAAACGGGGGCTGAGGCTCCTCTGAGTGCGGACAAAGTTTAGGATTCCTGAGTTTCTTGCACTTAAGTTAAAGGTGTTGAAGTTTGTGTTGCCCGTAGCGGTGGCACACGACGTGACCCCGCGCACCGAAGTTGTAGAGGATGATGAAATGTGCAAGCAACTTTTCGGCAACGGCAGCAGCTCCTGATGTAGTGGCGAAGCCCTGAGAGGCATGAAGGTGTCACTTAGGAAACTCTGAAGACTGTGTACGGCTCACTTTAAAATGTGCCGTCACACTGAGGGTTTTAATTCTGGACACATTTATGTTCTTTACACTTTATATTGGATCCACTAGAAGTTGAATTCTGCTACTTGTAGAACTTAAACTAAACTTTATCCAAAGTTAAACTAAAAAAAAAACATTTAATAAAGCAATATTTGACAAGTCAATACTGTGTCTGCACATGAAATTTGTTTTCAATAAATATTTGACAGATGGATTCAGTCTAAACCTTTTCTTTGCAACTTTACAGACACATTCATTAAAAACTATTTTTAAAGTATAAATAGAAAATGTAATCTGGCCTTCATTATAGTGACTGTATTTGGACTTGGAAATTACTTGTTTATAAATTCAGGTCATGGAAAGGAATGGAGTGCATGGGTTGTTTGCTCAGTCTGCACCTGTATGTGTCCAATTAGTGATGGAGAAAATCTTCATTTACACAGGTAATAATATGTAGTTAATAATTTATTTAAGAAGTAAAAAACAATTTTGAACGCAATAATACACACAATAATAATAACAATAAACTGTGTAAATAATTTTCAACTCATTTAATATCTTTATCAGCGGTTTAATGAGCTGTGTCTTATTAATTTCATGCCCATGTTTTCTTTATGAATGTGGTTTTAATCGTTATCAATCAGATGCACCGTGTACAATGACAATAAAGGCGTTTAAATCAATACTGAGCGGGGCTAGACTGCGCTGTGCAGAGACACAACAGCTCCCATCATGAGCAAGCAGTTGGCAACAAGGTGGAAGGAAAAACCTGCTTTGAAGAGGCAGAGACCTGGAGCAGAACCAGACTCAGGTTGGCCACTTCAAAGCCGATTTATTCCATCTCTTACTCAAGCGAAGCTGCTGGAGAGACGGCCACACTCATATCAGTTTCAGAGAATGCACACAAACGAATGCAACTGCAGTCTGAGTGGACTTTTCAGTGATCATGTCATCACCCTGCCCTAAAATGAGAAGGGGCGTCACCCAGATTTGAACTGAAGACCACTTGATCTGCAGTCAAACGCTCTACAACTTGAGCTGTACCCTCTACACTGTCCTCAGGCCTAACTGGGGAGATACCAGTCAGCTAGCCCTGGGTTTGATCTCCGCTCCTTGACTAAATTTCACATGACAAAGACAATTTGGGCCGGCAGGCCTCAGGAAGTGGGCAGGAATTCAATCCTGCACGTCAATCTGCATCTGCTCTGAGAGAAGACACTGGAAACCAAGGCAGCTCCGGGGTGTTTTCCTGTAGCCGACTGAGTGCAGACAAATCCATGTAGGCAGCTACAAATCAACGGAGAAATTCCTCATGGGTATTAATCCAATATTATTATTGTTAATACAAAAGTGATGTCTTGATGAAAACAAAAATCTGCAACTGATCAGCAAAAATGCAAAGACTTTTCATATCTGATCCTTTGGGGAATGTGCTGCAGGAGCAGAGTTGGTCATGTTTTCACTCACTGCATGAAAAACATCTAAACTCTTATTTACAATTAATAGATACAATCTATGCCAAGAGACAATGAGCAACTTTGTCCAAACATTGCAGACTCAGAGCTTTAATGCAACACACCAACATGCGGTCTCTACACATCTGCAGTGGGGCAGCATAAAGGAAGTGGCTGCACATCGTCAAATTAATTTGCCCTTAATGTTCAAACGGCTGGCAGGAACCAGTCCATGAGAAAAAAGAAAAAACAATAAATCAAGCAAGTATGAGAAAATGTTTTTCTTTCATCAAAGCTCTGATTGTGAGCCAAAGTAAGTCTTTCTGAGGGCGATCATGTTTGCGGAGAGATGGGAATGTGGTGGAGGAGTTTTATGGGCTTTCCCTAGCGCTCTGGGGCGACTCGCTCTCTCTCTCTCTCTCTCAGTCTATCTCTGTGGATCTGATGAGAACCAGGAGGAGGGACAGTGCAGAGTGACAGTGGCTGTAGCTATGGCCAAGGAGATACATCTCTTTCTCATGAGCAAGACCAGTATCATCATCATCATCATCATTCATGAAGCCTCTGTTCACTGTGTGTAACATGCTGAGGTTATTTGTCCATGTTGTTTCAATGGGATTCTTGAGGCAAATCCAGATTCTGAACATGGACTGTGACCTTTCCTTCACTTGTTTTAGGGGAAATTAGCATTTTATAATTGGATAGGATTCTTATAATTTGTCATGATGGATCACTTCTTCAGCATTTCCACATTTCCTCTCCAGCACTGCTCCTACTTTGTGTGTAACACAAGGTCAGGTTCAAGGTTTTCTTTACTCAGGCCCAAGGCTACATTTCTTGGACAGACAGGACACCAGCACCGTATCAACAAAAGAAACATCCAAACAAACACTTTTAAACAGACATCAATACAATACAATACACAGCAAAGGAACCTAGTGCATCCACAATAAGTGCTTTACCACCCACATCTGCACCCACTCCCTCTACAGGAGCCTGAAGTGCCTGCAGTGCTTCAGATGAGGTTCATCCCTCGCACAAATATTGTTCAACGTGCAGCTGCTGCAGGTACAAAACCATCACATGAAGCACTCTGTAAAGTGATGGTGAGAGCGATGGAGCCATAATCAAGAGGAACAAACTTGGCTTTGTGCTTAAACCGTGAGAAGTGAAGCATTGGTAGGTTGAGCTGAGACTCACCTCTGGGCCCTCACCCACCATACATTACTAGTGGTAGAGTTAGAATGTTAACGTAGCCAGGAAGCAAGTGCTCTGCCCCTTTACTGACAAGCTTCATGCACAAAAGATCTGAAATAGAACTGTAAATGACACCAGAGAAGATCTCAGCATGTGCACGTCTACTTGTTGACTACCGAGGATCACAGTTAACACCCTCACTAGATACTGGGCCTCTATCTGAATAATGTATTTCAGTATCAATTATAGTAAATCATCGTAATGTGCATTGAACTTCAAAGGTCAGAGCGTGTGTGCTCATTCGTGACCACGTTCGCTCACATGAATGAAAACCATTAACCCACATCGTCTCTTTTCATGTACACAACAATGCGTCTGTGTTGTCTGCAGGTGTGCGGTCACACATGCCAATAAATTCCCGCGTACGCGCATCTAACCACATGTGGCGGCTCCGAACGCATCACGCCTCACATGTTGCTTCACAGCAGAACCGACTTCACAGGTGACCTCCCCGTGGAAGACAATGAAAAAGGAGCGAGAGAGAGGCAGAGCGGCGTGGGAGGGCTTTTCACAAAGGAACTAATGAGAAGGGTGGAGGAGTCGAGAGGCTGAGCACCGAGACAAAGAGATGCTAAACATCCCATAATCCTTTGAGGACTTACGGTGCTGAGATCCAGGGGGCATCGCCCTCGGCCAAATATGACCCCGTCAAACACGATGTAAATGAACCACAGAGGGTCTCAGAGACTAATGAGAGACACAGAGAGACAAGACACAAAGGTGGATTCACTGTCACAGTTAAATAAAATGTTTTTCTATGAATAAAAGTGGAAGTTTGAGTAATTACTTTAATTATTCTGAGCTATAATGGCTGTAATTTTCATGGGTGTGATGCCTTCTCAGATGAAGCCCATCATATCTTTTCCTTCTCTTTCATTGTCGTCTTTGTTTGTACGCTCTGCATTTTTGTTTTTGTAAGGAAATACGTTTCCAAGATGAGCAAACATATCACGATGCGGTAACTTTTTCTTGGTTCTTGTCTTCACTCAGATGGAAGGAGATAAAAAAAAGAAGTAGAAGAATTTGAAAGTGAAAATGGAGACAAATAGAAAACCAGTGTAATGTTTCCAGTAGAAGTATTTTCCCTTTAATTTATAAGGAAACCTCACTGAATACGAATCCCCTTAACTAAACACTATATATCTGAAGGCCCTATTTTGTAACGTGATCATTTGTGATATTTCTACTTCTGAAAATATAAACCTCAGACACCTGTTTACTCTTGGTCTGTCAGAAACAGGATGAAGGGATGTCACCTCTGCAGTCCTGTCTCTGGAAGGTCTCATCCCCTCAGAGTGGTTCCCCTGTGAACAGGATGTTCCTCAACACTACATAAATATTTAGCATTTACAGAAGCGTATAAACATTATGAGTCCAGTGAGAACTCAAGACGTGGACAAAGACGCCATATATCAGATGCCGACTTGTACGCAGACTCATAATTCTGCGGCGTGTTCTTCTGCTCAGTGTCGGTGCAAACAAACCTTGGCTTCCTTCCCATGATCCTCCCCTGCCCCCTGTCACTAGGTCACGGCTCATCAACCATTTGAACCGGTTTGTGCATGTCAGAAAGTGTCAAATACTTTATTTCCCAATCAAGACCTCTGTGCTCCTGTGTTGGTTTAACTGTGACACAAGTGACCTGCAAAACTGCTCTCAGCCCAGCTCAGGAAGTAATAAAGCAGTCAACAAAGGCACACACACACATATTATACACACACACACACACCACATGATTCAGCCGTCTGGCTTTGGCTTTATTGGGATCCTGGCAGATGTAATAATAGGAATAGCACTGGTAGCGCATTCCCCACGGTGCTGAGTGGAGACTTTGACCACTCGGAGCACTTCACACTTCATTACCAAAACACTGTCTTCACCGTTTAACAGCGTCGGCCGCTGCAATAATTAGCTGTAATAAGCCCTGGATGATATTATGACAGTATGAGCGTTTTTTATGACTAATATTCCCAGACACTGTGAAATGAACGCCCACTCCCCAGCAGTTTTAAGACCCACCCTTAGCACCTCTCCCTCTACAGTACATGATTAAGAGTTGACATAACTAATAGGCTCTCCACTAGCTCAGGTGGAGGGAGGTGGTTCAGACTCTCACGAGGACCTCTGGGTTTAAAAGTGCTTTCAGCTCGCTAATGATGAGCTTGCTATCTCAACATCCTCGCCGCTGAGTGTGTACTCAACTCTGTGGATACTCTGAGAGATGTTATGTGCGGCTGGAGTGGCTGTGGTTTGTTGATGAATAAAGGTTGAGATATACAAGCAACCATGATGACATAACCACATAAGAGTATGTCAGTGTTCTCAGAAGATGACTTACTACGGGTTTCTCATTTTCAGTCAGTTTCTCTGCACTGACAAGAACTGTGATCCACTGCAAAGAATCAATGTTGGGAACAATCGTGTGTTTCTTACACGGCCATTTTTAACACCGGGGGGATGAATCACAGGAGGTGGTGTCATACACAACCCGGACTTTTCTTTAATTTTTTTTTGTTAAATAAATTCAGCTCTGGCTTCGGTGTTAACCGAGGAGATAAACTGTCGGGACAAGTGTTTCCATGACAATGGATGGTGTCACGGTGGTGCAGATGCAGAGTTTCATCACCGCTACCAGGAGGCCCAAAATAAAAAGACAGAAAGAAAAACAGACACGGAAAAAACTTAAGAGCACAAGTGGAAAAATTGTGCTTTCTTGTGTTTCTTGGTAATTCTATTACCTGTGCTGATAAAACTCAGTGAGGAATGGAGGCTGTTCTCTGCATTCATCCTGCTCTCCGGTACAAACCGGCTTCACAGAGGCAGATGGTGCAGTTCACAGCTACTATAGCTGCTATATGACACCTCGTAGACTTTCAGTGAACAGTCTGTAAACCCAAAACTGGATTATCAACCAACAGGTCCCCAGGGAAACCACAAGGTTCATAGTATCCTTTATGTTTTTGACCCTGTGTGTAGTGTTATGGCAGCCAAGAGCACATAGAGCTGCAAAGATGAGAATAAATAACTCTCGACACCAATCAATACTGTACTGACTGTAACACCTGCACAAATTGCAAATTGATTTAGTAACAGTTTCTGCAGAAAGAGAGACAATGTGAGACGGGTTAACCGTCAGACACCGCCATTATCATCTCTGTGATCCTAAGCCGCTCAGTCGCACACTGCTTCACCTGCCCACCACTGAAGTGAGAGATTGAAGAGGCAGTTATAGAGAGAGAGAGAGAGAGAGAGAGAGAGAGAACAGATGAGAGAGATGAGTATCAGTGCCTGGTATCAGACTAGCTGCATGTGGTTCCAAACCTAAACGTGGCACTTTATCTATAATGGGCAGTCACTGCGTTTGGAAGTCGCCCAAATCCACTGGAGAGCCCACGATGGAGAGGGAGTCCACTTCTTAAGCCTCATATCAGAGATGGAGCTGTTAAAAATGCTTCACACGCAGCCTCAGAGCGAGTGCCAGTGAAAAGTAATGTCTTAACTCAGCATTTGAAGAAGGTGTCTGAGGCATTTAGCGAGCACGCTGGCTAACGTGTTGTGATATATCTGCCTTTTTACTGTATGCTGTGTGTTGCCAGTGTCACTGTGCATCTTCTCTGCTGCTGTGACTTTTATATGGCCTTGGCTGAGAGGAGGCAGCCCGCTCAGAGGCAGACCACTAAGCCAAATT
>OMNW01005578.1:3362-13501 GCA_900303245.1 Selene dorsalis | reverse complement strand
GACCACCAATCAAATAGGAACTCCATTACACAGCTGGCAAGCCAATCAATGGTGGAAATATATCACTCAGTCAACTCTATCAGTCAGTCACAGATATTTACCTTGATAGGGCCCGCTGGTTTACTGCGGGGGCCTCTTATTGAAAACCTTGTATCTATGTTAACCTGTCTGTTGTGATGACAGTCATTACAACGGACAGCAGTGCTGACAGACTTAGTGACCTGACCTGACCTGACCTGACCTAGCAGAGGTCAAACACCTGCGACTCCCAGTCATTCAGAACTGAAGAAGCCTCTGAGAGGTGAGAGGTGAAAAGCCATTAAGCGTCTACAACCAAGTCCTTGATTCAGACCTTTCTTGAGTAACCATGACCTGGGTGAGTGAGAGTCTTAACTCCAGGGTCTCAGGTCTGCACTTAACGTCTGATGACCGCCATCTTTTTTTGAATTATAACTCGCTGAAAGGCGTGCGGATGAATGAAGGCTGCCTCGGTATCGTCTCACCCTTGATGCTTCTACTTAACAGCACAGCCTCCCCCCTCCCCCCGTCAATATCTCCCTCCATGAGTTAACAATGGAGTGCTAACGTTTTACTATCTCCGCTTTGGAGTCATAGCTCTGCTCCCATCTGGCTCCTTAACACCATTCATATCTGCTTCCACTGGGGCAGATGAGAGGAAGCAGAGGCACAGAAAGGGTGAGAGAATAAAAGCAGAGCACCTTTAAAAATCCACCTGGGCTAGGCTCTCATAAAGCAGGAGGCTGACCTGTGTCAGGACGTGTCCTCCTGACTCCAGGCTGATGGAAGATGGGAAAAGATAGGGTGGACAATTTTATTGGTCCCCATTGTAACCTTGACCCTCTCTGATAATACAGAAATAGATACAGGAATAGATTGAGAGAGACTGAAGCCTGCAAACATCAGGACACATTAGTCACATTAGTTATTTTCTCCCATGCAGGAAAGAAGAATTTGCATGAACGTACTTCAGCAATTTCATATTTGAGTTGTCGTAGAAGTTGTGTTTGTGCTATTCTGAGGCCTGTTTCCTGTCTGTCAACACTTCACACTGTTGTTATGTTCCACCAGACCTCAAAGCGGAGGTGACAGCGTTACAGACAGACGAGCTAAGTTTTGATTTAATGAAGGCAGAAGAAAGATTGTCATGCTGTGTATTTAGCACCTGATAGACGCTGCCTCCGTGAACGCGTGGCTTCGTCTTCCTGGCAATACTATCTGCATCACCCCATATGTTACAAACAAGTCTTTTAACCTTTAACCATTTTATTAGATTTAAAGCAGCTATGACAGATATTTCTGTAATGGATTGCATGATTATAGAAATTTCCTCTCAGCTGTGTGAAGGAGCTTGTTTTAGTTTTCTAGCCCATGACTTCACTGTTCAGGTTCAGCTGTCACTGAAATACTCATTGTGTTGTTTTCTCTAGTTTTCAGAAAACGAAACAAAACGAAAAAAAAAAAAAAAGCAGTACTCTGATGCCGAGCACTGAACGGCAGACAGACAAAACAAGTTAGCAATTAGCCCGTGAACATATTGTAGTGGAGCCTTTAGCAGCTAAACAGCCAGATAGTCCTCTCAGGAGTCGGCACAGAAAGCTAAAAGAGCTAAAGCGAGTGGATATTGGATTTGAATTCACCGGGAGGGACCAAAGGCACGACACAGACTGAATGGAGAGAAGGCAACTGTTTGCTAAATCAACTTAAAAAGGTGGAAATATATATCAGAGTTGTTGTGCTGAGCTTGTTTCCGCCGCCCCCAAAGTGGCCAAAACATCAGTTATTGCAGGTTTAATCTACCGCGTTTGGAATGACCGCAATCCATCCCATATATCCCATTACTACCTCAGCCCAGCAGCTCGCTGTGTTTTCATCCAGCTGAGAGCGATGTCGGGGCAGCTCCAGTCCACACAGCTAATTTCAGTTTCAGCTGAATACAGGTTTTTGTTTTTTTTTTACTCTTTGGTAATTTTAGCCAACTATATTAAGAGCTTTATGTTTTCACTCTCACTTAACAAAACCTAATGGAGCAGTGTCATAGAAAGTGATATGGAGCCTTTAGACCATATTTCTAGGCAAAATGGTGACACTCTACTGTGAGTCTCCTTCTGTTTAGCATTAGTGGCGCATGTGATAAGCCTACATTATATGTATTATAACACGGTGTAACATGGCTGAAAGTGGATAACAGGACATTTTTGAGTGTTAATCAGTTTTTATAATTCATGTCCTTGATTCCTAATATGACAAATAATATAGATATGATACCATACAACACGATATGATATGATATGATACGATACAATACGATAAAATGCAATATCATACGATGCAATACACTACAATATGATGCTGCATACATTTCCTTTCCTGCTTGCAGCACAGAAACAATCAACATAACATAAAAACATGAAAACATGAAAGACATTAACAATTATAATATCTTATTTGAAGCATATTTAAATCACATACATACACACATAAATAGTATACATTATATATCTGAGGATGGTCATCACTGATTTCCCCAATTCATATTTCCCATCTGATGTTCAATTCAATATTGATATCAAAATATTTCACCAATCATTCAGAAGGCAAATTATTAAAACTATGAGAGTTATGTCAATACACTTGGTCAGCCCATGTTTAGTGTGTTCACACGTGCACAGGAGACTGTAAAAGGCAAATATCAACTGTGACTGAACTCAGGATTTCATCAGGATTATTCAAACCAATGTCGATTTAAACAGGAGGATCTATGTAAAGCTAATTTCTTATGTTATAAACCATTTATGAAACGTTTCTACAGAAAGTTGAACCAGTCATCTTTCAGTCGTTTTTGCTTCATACGAACATGACCCACCAGTTTTGCTCTGTTGTGAAGAGTCCTCATGAGGCTTCTGTATTTTTCTTGTCCGTGTCATCTGAGTGTAAATAAAGTCTCATAATCAGACACTGGAGGGAGCACAGTGAAAACGAATGGAGCAGCTCAGGGTTTTGGCAAACAAGGAGATAAAAGCACAAAATAAGCGTGAAGAGGAGGTTTCTCTGACATGATATCAAATATCTAGAGACTGTTACAGCCACACACACACACACACACACACACACATGATGGAAAATAAATAAGTGGTGAACAAAATGTCCCCAAATGAAGCCAATAGCAGTCGATTTTTAAGAACACTGAACCTGGCCGTGGTTTTCAGCCCACACTTGACTTGGATGTGTGTGTGTGTGTGTGTGTGTGTGTGTGTGTGTGTGTGTGTGTGGCACACTCAAGCAGCCTCCCTCTCAAAGTGGTAAATAACTTCCAGTGTTGAAATCATCATTGCCTAACACGCCATTTTCACACGGTGGAGGTGTTCCTCCAAGTGTGGTGTAATTTTGAGATATTCCACATCCACCCTCCTTTCAATCTAACGCTAAATCAGCATGTTGATGGGTTTTGCTTGCGGATGTTAGTCCATTATGTCTTTGTTTGTTTTGTTCACGTAAATTGTAATGGCTTTGGAAAACTATAATGGAAAATATGATAGCCGGTAGCATCATTTGCTGTTTTTTTATTTATTTATTTTTTCCTCACATTTTTGTTTTTTTATGTTTTATTACAGTGCTTTGTGAAACAAGAATAATACAAAAAACTCTCCGATAGATTTTAGTGACATTGTGTTAAAACTTAACTAATGTGTAAAAATACTAATAACAACACTGTGTGATGTGTCTTCTCTAAAACCAGACTAATTATTAAAAACAAAAAAATGCTGCTTCAACATCATGGAGTTCAGCAGTTCATCAGTAATGTTGTGTTACTTTTCAGGAACACATCTGTCAGACATCAGCAATAACACCATGCAGCTTCACATCTCAACACAACGTCCGTTTGTTCAGTGTCACACAAGCAGCGTACCTCTAAGACATATTTGTCCAGACGTTCATGGTCCCCAGAGGACCCTGGTGTTTCACCTACAGCGCCACCAGCAGCTCAGATTTTAAATTTGTCCAGTAAAATATCATCACTTCTTCTGGGTGAGCTGCTGCTTCGGAGTTTAGCAAACATACATATTTAATGCATGTGGTGAATTCTTATGACTTTGGGCCTTTCATCTAAAGTGCCACAATGAGGTCATTGACATTTTTGGTTTTTGATTGAAGTGTATAACAGCTATTACCATGAAACTCAGTAATCACCCCCACCCCCATTCCTCCGCCCTTTTTGATGATTTGATTTGTGATGCTTTTTGATGAAGCTTTGATTTTCATCTGGGTCAAAGTTTGAATTTGTCAAATAGTTTAGTTTCTGACCAAAGACCTGCAAAGCCGAGCACACGGCGCTAACTAGCAAGCTAACATAAGCATGTCGGTAGAGTCATGAGAGAAGTATGTTACCATGCACAACGAGCTCCGCAATCATCACATGTCCACATCATGCAATACAGTTCATTCATTACAACACAACAAAGAAATTGCTATATAATAAATAGATTAAATTAGAGTTTAAGCAGGACACATGAAGCCATTAACTTAACTGTGGACTCTGAAAACCTTTTTCTACTGTACAGCACAGGTGCTGTGTGACGAAAGCTGTGGATAGCGCCTGACACCGGCTTCTTTTTCTTTCCTTTTTTTTTTTTTGTATCACCTCCATTGAGCTTCCAACTGAGCTGAGGTGAGGTGATACCAGAAGGTGAGATGAAAACCCTGCAGACTGTCAGACAGGACAGCACACTGCTGCTGTACTGCAGACTGTCTCTTTCCTGTTAGTTATTGTATTATACTTTTGCTGGTGAAACCACGGCGCGGTCAACGTTCCTGTGTTTTGTGTCATGTTAAAGACGACAGTGGAGTGACACTGTCTGCTCTGGAAACACAGTAACCTGCTCCCCAAAGTGAGTGGAGTGGAGTTGAGTTGAGTTGAGTGAGTAGTGTATAGTGGGAAAACACCATGTTGTCTTGTTTGTGCACTGCCTTTACTTGATACTCACTTTTTATTGGATGAAATGACAACTTGTCTTGAACAGATGTTTGGCTCTCGGCGCACATGCGACATGATTAGGGAGTAACATGTTTTTCTTCCTCGCTCCTTTGTTTTTTATTTCATTCTCGTCATGTCACTTTCTCCGTTGCCAGTAGCCATTCTTTCTTTTTCTCTTTTTTTTTTTCTCTTAGCAGTTGCAAAAAAAACAACAACAAAAAATCGGAGCTCAGCTTGTATTATAACGTTGTGTGCTCTGGTTGAAACTGCTAGGAGGTTTCTCCACCCTGCATGTTGATGTGCGGCTTTGCTGCTCGGGCACGCTTTAGTATTCACAGGTGTGGGATTCGGAGGATTTCTCAGAACCTGACCAGGGATTTAGTGAGTGTTTCTAAACAGCATCTGTCACTTACTGTGTCTATGTTACCGCGCCAGCAGAGGTGGGCCGACATGCTACATGTTGAGAAAATGAACATCTTTGCCCGAGCTGAAAATACTTCTGGCTGTCTATCCAGCTTCATCTGTCGGAGGCAGTTGAACAGCTGTATCACAGTGCAGAGCTATTATAGTCTGACTCAGGTGGTAGAATGGCCCCTGGGTCCAGCAGCGAGCAGGGGGCTGTAGCTATTAAAGCAGTAAGCTGTGAATTAAATGCAGACAGACTCAACAACACATGCCCTAACGCTGTTTGACCGAGGGGGGGGTTAGAGGCAGGGGGGGAGGACAGAGACCGTTGTCTGTCCAGCAGCAGCTAACACAGCTTGGGAAGATATACTTCAGCCTCGTGTTGTGTTGTTTTTCTCAGGTGTGCCTTGCAGGTAACAGAGTGGCAGACGAGGAAAAGAAATGTAGAAAAGGAAAGAAGGAAACATCCATTATAACTTGTGTATTTGTGTGTGTGTGTGTGTGTGTGTGTGTGTGTGAGAATAGTTTCAGCCGCTGTTGCCAAAAGCATGAGAGGAAGAAGCTGGCACTCCACAGTCTGAATCGTGCCGCGTTTCTCAATCTGTTCCATGTGTGTATGTGTGTGGCAGAAAGAGAGAGAGAGAGAAAAAAGAAGATATTTTTAACAGCATGTAATGACCAAATATTCCATACCTGCAACTCATCTTCTGCTCTTTGTGAGCTAATCCTGACAGTTCAACTTTCCGTGACGATGAGCGAGCGTGAGCTGCATTTGTCTCTTGGCTTCTTAAAATTTTTAACACAGAGGAAAATGAGAAGTACGTCCCCCGCCCAAAAAAATTGTCACATATACTTGGTTTCCAAACCTAGCATGGAACCTTTGGAAATGTTTCCCTCCCCAAAAATGCACAAGATTTGAATCCTTATTATGGGCTAGAGAGACGTTTTATGTTGCATCTCAAAGGAAAAAGGTTGTGCACTTGACAGCTGCCTGTTCTGGGCAGGCCACATTTATCTAAAGCGTAACTTAATTCTTCGGGAGCACTTCACTGACACAGCAGCGACTACAGACGTGTCGGATGATGAAGGAAATCGTCTTTTCTCGACTTGCGGTTTATGTATTTCCTCGAGGATCTGAGACACTGTGGTCTCAGCGTGAACGTCGGTAATTTAACAAAAAGCTTTCTTCCCAGGGACATGAGACTCCTCAGATGTGTGTGTGTGTGCGTTTGACAGTCGTCTCCTTAATTTACACATCGTACACACAGGCAGCGACGAGGACAACACAGTTAAACACCCCCATTTGTTTTCTAAAGATTTAAAACCAGTTGCTGTTTCACTGCAGGACACAGTGTAGGTTGTAGAATATCTAATGAAAGCCCATTTATTATCATTATGCTTTTATCATGAATATCAACATTGTTGTGCTATTCAAACCATTAGCTGATCAATGGTGCGCTGTCAGGCTGAAACACATTGTGTCTGTCAATAAAGAAGTGTTCATCAGATAAAACAGGGCAGTAAACAGTTTCTCTCAGTTTATGATGATATGCTTGGTGCTTTGTCTTTTGCTGTTTATTGTGGTTCATTTATTTTTAAGTGACTAAAACCTGGTAGTTTAGAAAAACACAGGTTAACAAAGTTTTCATTTGGAGACATCATTTCTCAGCAGTTGAAGAAAAACTAATAATTCGCAGTATATCGCAGCATATTGCAATATTTCTAATATCGCAATAATATCGTATCGAGACACGGGTATCGTGACAATATCGTCTCACAGGGCCTCTGGTGATTCCCACACCTAGTTAATATGTAAACACGTTAGGTAACACTTTATAATATTTACACATTCATCATTTATAAAGCATTCTTCCTACATTGATTCTAATTAGCACGTAGTTTATACACACAGTTATAAATGTTTTAACTCTGGGCTGTGTTTATCAATTGGATTTATTTTTCATTTGTAACAAGTAATATATCAAATACAAACCAGTTATTTATGTATATATCATAAAATCATTTATAAAGTGCCACTAAATGATTAACAAACTATCTACATGACACATATACAATGATTTAGACCTGTGCTAATGGTTAGTGAGTGTGTTAATATTATGTTTTATTATACATGAGCTCAGTTTAACATCTGTGCCTATGTTTATAAATGACATAATCAGAATCAGTGTGGGAAGAACACTTTATAAATGATGAATTCATCTTAACATCGTGTGTACTTATTATAAAGTGTTACCCAGTGTTGTATGTTGGAGATTTGCTGTGGTGTAAAGCACTTTGAGAGTTCAATAAGAGCAAAAGTAGCTCTATTAAAGTGCAGCCCAACTGTTATTTATCATATTACTGCCTGTAATACAGCAGTCTGTTGTTTTTATGCTTTGTTAATGAGTTTGTTAATGAGTTACCAGTGGACAGGACCGTGCAGGCTGGTCCACATGTGTCCAGCCTTGTTGCTAAACTAAGTTAAAGCAGCTGCTGGTGGTTACTTCATATTTAGTGACCAGACATGAGCAACACAAATCTGTGCAGAGCAGAAAATCGGATGGATCCCATAGTCCTGGTCCATCCATGTGCCATGTGACTTCTAACCTGGGTCATGTACCGCAGTATAGGTAAGTTTTCTCTCTCAGCCCGTAGTAGGTCATTTTAACAGTGAGCTCACACTCTCTGCTGGGAGAGTGTCGACAAGTCGCCTCCAGTGAACTTCCCTCTTAAATGCACAGATTTAGCAGCCATTACAAAACAGCAGCAGCTCCTGAGAGGAGAGATGAGATGAGAGTCCTGTGGGTAGATGGCGAGAAGCTTCTGATGGGATAATCAAGATCTACAAACTGTGCAGTAAGAACTGAGGAGAGAGAGAGAGAGAGAGAGAGAGAGAGAGAGAGGACTGCGGTGATAAACAGGAATCTTTTCAGCCCGCTCTCATTACTGGCCTCGTACCTTTTGAACAGCTGTGGCAATCAGAGTGGCATTTTGAAAATAGCTCGGTTAAAAAAGAGAGAGGGAGCAGAGCGTTTCTCCAAGAAGGAAAATAATATTGTTTGAACGATGCAGAATTTGTTGACGTGGATATAATAAGGCACAACAAATCTGCAGCCAGAGGCAGATGGTGCAGCGTTTAAAAGGCGAACTGTGGAGCTCCTGAAAGAGCGGAGCTCAAGCTGTGTCATGTTGTCTGTGATATTTCCCACTGATCCCCTGAACTTAACCTGCTCCATCACTCCACCAGTCTGTTGTATGGCCTCGTACAGAACATGTACAGTGACAACACAAATGAATAATAGAAGCAGAAATGGTTTATTCATGTGTGACTGGATAAATGAAAAAGCTACATTTGTAATTCAGATGCATCACGTTACATTGGAGCTAAAAATACATCTCGAGAATTAAAAAAAAACAGACAAAAAGCAGGCCGTGACGCATGGGAATAATTGCCGACTGTTAATCCAGCATTTATGGATGAGAGAAAGAAAAGGGACAGGAGAGAGAGAGAGAGCAAGAAAGAGTGGTGAGGAGAAGCAGGTGAACTTTAATTGTCTCTGTGCTTTTCATTGCCTTCGCAGCGTGTCACATCACAAGTGGCAGAACGACAAAGATCTCACCTGATGTGTGCACACGTCTGTCTGTTACTCTGCTGCAACCTGCTGCTGTTTGCTCGTGATTTAATCAATGTAAACACGGCGAATCACTGTTTGCAATCGCTCTGCCCAGCGCACTGGTTTTAAAATTGGAAGCTGCCGATTTATCACATACACATGATCTGTGTAGCAGCCCTCAAATGGTCCAAGAGAGTCTGATCAAAGTAAGTGGAAGGGAAGGCTTTCATACTGTCAGTATACACACCACCTGTGGACAGATACTCTTGTACCTGTTGCATGTTTTGCCCCCAAAGTGTTTAATATGCACTCATTACAGAGTCACCAAATTATCAGTCTGCACCAAAACAGACCCAGTTTTCTGATGTTTATTCCCAGCACGTCCCACTTTTCACCAAAATACCAACGCTTTGCGTCTCAAACCACCATCTGTCTGTGCCCCTGTCGCACCTTTGTGCCAAATGTGCTCCACCGGGGATGAAAAATACCAAACAGAAAAAAAAAGCACCTAGTGTGTCAAAATGCTGCCTGTTGTTGTTGTTGTTGTTGTCTTTGTGCTGCCATGAAAATCAGATGGTCGGTGAGCCAGAAAAACAAAGATGCTTCAATTATTATTTCCCCTAATGTTGAAAATCCCTGGTTGATGCTGTTAATGTCATCTGCAGCTTATTATTTAGTCCCAGTCCTGTGTTGCATGTCCTTGACAGAGCCGGTCTGTCTCCTGACATCTTACCCAGATAAAAGCTAAGAACACATGAAAAGCACTAGGTGTTAACACAAAGACCTGGATGCAGATCCGACTTTAATATCGGGTGTATTTAACATGTAGTTTTAATCTTCATGTTGAGCCTTGATGTGTCTCTCTCCAGTAAACCAATGGCAAAGTGTTTGGTTTCTCCTCTCGGTTTGACTGTGATGAAAATGAACCCAAACGCACTTTGTGTCTGTTTCCTAAACCCTGCTGTTGTCGTTGTGAACTACTGTGAAGTCACCGCGAGCACTGTGTGTGTGTGTGTGTGTGTGTGTGTGTGTGTGTGTGTGTGTGTGTGTGTGTGTGTGTGTGTGTGTGTGTGTGTGTGTGTGTGCCGCTGGTGGTGACGTCATGCCGGCAGCGCTGAGGGAATGAG
>OMNW01005574.1:9678-35321 GCA_900303245.1 Selene dorsalis | reverse complement strand
CGGTCGACGGTTTTCAGTATAAAATGCGGAGCTCACTATCCAGTACAAACATGGATAATAATAGCAATATCTATTGTTGTGTTTGTTACTTCTACTTCTACCACTATGAAAATAATAATAATAATAATAATAATAATAATGGTCAACAAAAGAAAAACACAAGAATTAAGGATGGTTGGATATGTACTAGTACAAAAATACAATAACACCAGAATGTAAATAAAGACAAAATAAAGAAGAAATAATAGTAAAATAATAATAATGATAATGTACACAGTATGTGGAGAGCTGTGCAGTATGTACAGGTATGTGCACGTTGACACAGTGCAGTGTTCAAGTAAAGGAGTCCAGGGAATTGTCCAGTTGTGTTACAGTGGGGGCAGAGTGAGTGAGGGTCTTGGTAGGGCCAGTAGTTGTGGGAAAATATCTGTTCTGAGGTTTTGGTCCTGATGGATTGCAGACTCCCTTCATTTCTAAATTAAAGGAGAGAGAATATGAAAACACAGTCCGACTAAATTAATGACAAAATTACAATAAGGATACAGCATAAATACAGTGGTACAAATTAATCACTTCAGGCAGTGAAGGGGAGGAAAGGAGAAAATAAATAGCAAAATACATGTAAGAGAACTTAATTAAAAGTGGGACAGGTTGGTGACTCAGAGTGCTATTTGTTTACCAGAAACAGCTACATCTCTAATGGAACAAAATAGATGGTATTATCAGACAGGAAAATAATACACATATATTAAAACCACATTTAAAAGTGTCAGGCAGAAAATTAAAGCATGCAAATGTGTCGTCCAAATGGATGATGACCCCAAGCATGCTCCCAAAGCTGTGGTAATAAATCCTATAGATTGCAAAGTTAATGTGTTTGAGTGATCATCATCACAAAGCCCTGACTTCATTCCAATTGAACATCTGTGTACTGAACCAAAAAGACCTTTGCAAGAGTGAGGTTGCGAAAAATGCTGGCTCGGTTTCACCAGTTTTGTGAGGAGTAATGGGCCAAGATATGAGCAACCTGTTGTGAGAGTCTTGTGGGAGTCGAAGCAAAATGTTTGACAAAAGATAAACGTTTCAAAGCCAATGATACCAAACATGTACCTTACCTTCTGATCTAGTGGGAGTGTGATGAAATTAATAAAACCTGAAATAAATAACTACCCTTGTGCTTGAAGTAAAAGAGCTGAAATCCGATGAAAACGCACTTTCATGAAAATGAATTTAAGACTACTTTTATTTTGAAATGTGTCTTCTCCAGCCGGAAATTGTTTCTGCTAGTTGCTGTGGCAACATGTCCCTCAGTCTGTCACTGTTTTGTCAGACCAATACTCCCTGTGCTGCGCTGGCGACGCCACGGTGAATCTAACGGAAAAAAAAACGCAGGCATGATGTTTCCGAAGGAGAGGACGGACAAAAAGTACCGACGTCTCCCACAACCACAGGAGTCACCTGACGGGTGGCCCAGTAAAAAAGTGTAGGTTCAGTTTTAGCCGTTAAGTCTGTCAGGTGCTACAGCCCCAAGGGCCGATTGTCCAAGTTTGACCGAGCCGGGGAGGGGGCGGCGATGAAGGGAAGCATGTGGCGCCTTTCCTCCTGATTTCCTTCTAAACAGGACGTTGCAGCTGGAAAAAAACAACAACACAAGTCTTAGTCATCCATATTAATGTTAGTTAAATACCTGTCAAAACCCCAACTCCACGTTTTACAGTCACATTTTTACAGGTTTGGGGAACGGAACATAAAGAAGACAGAACTTTAGTGCTGTCCTGTCACTAGCCCTGTTTTACGTTACCGACCATTACAAAGTCCAAATGTAACGGTCCGGTACTTCACTGGACCGTTGGTCACTGCGTTCTAGCTAACTGCTAAAATAACGGGCTTTAGCCAATGTAGCGGACGATGCTGAAGTTACTTCCGATTTGGCTCTTCAGGGAGACTCAACTTTTATTTTATGTTGTTACAAATAAGATATGTCTCACATATCTCAGTGTTTTATAGAGTGTTAAGATTGTGTAAGATAAATTAGTAGTTTAGACAAGTTTAGACATGGTCTTTTGGTCTGGATCTGATCCAGTGTGGTGTAGATGTGGAAGCGTTTAAATGCCCTGTCATTCTTTTATAATGACTGACATCGAGTTTTTACAAGTCAGTTGTTGAAGTTAAACAACGTGTGAGAAGAAGTGGGAGGGAGGGGGGTCGCTCACCTGTTAGTAGTAGACTATTTGAAGTTGCCTTTAGCTTTTTACATTGCAGGGATTTGTTCAGCTATTGCATGACCAGAGGCTCGCCAGGATAAACAAAAAAAAAAAGAAAAGTGGAGCCAGCAACTTCATGACTAACAGATGATGATGAAGACTGATTTAAATAGACCTAAAACTACCAGAGAGGTCACTGGAAATCCAGTGTCAATGTTCTAGTCAGGGGATGATGGTTAACCCACTCCTCTATAGTAGCCCAAGTAGAGTAAGTAAGGCTTTACTCATGAAATACTTTGAAATATGCTTTCTTGTGCATTTCATAAAATTAGAGCTGAGAGGATTTGTCAATGATTAACAGGGAACTGAAATCTATTTTGAAATCTGTGGTAATTTTCAACATTCAAGCTTCTCATAGTGACAACTGGCTGAAGATGAAGATTCATAAAATGGTTATTAGAATGTCTATTTGATTAAAAGTACATTTTCTATATGTGTTACAGTATTTTGGCTTCATGTACTAGTTAACAGAGATGTGTAACCATTTAATATGACCAGTGTCACTACTGATACCACATGAACGATATCCTTTAAAACCAATAACTGAGGCTGCATGGAAGTGTGAAGCTGCTGTGTGTCACCATTAGCACTTGGGTGTTACTTTGTACAGGGTTCATACAAGAGCTGTGGAAAATCCAACTCACTTTACAGTGGTAGAATTAATTACAACCCATGGTCGTGTAGAAGAGCCAAAGCTGACTCAGGATTGTTGAGTAAGAAGTTTTGTTTTGCATTTCAGTCAAATCCCAGTTAGAGGATTTTGTGCTCCATTTAAATGTGGCAGTCAGTAGTCAATCCTGTTTGCTTAAAAAGTTAAATTATTTGGGCATACAAAGAGATTAAGATTTTAATATCAAGTCCTCCCTTTAATAAAATATAGTTGCAAGCAAAAATACACTTGACATTTCTAAGCACAGCTGTTTCAAAGTTAATTTGGATCAACAGTGATTTACTAATCCATGTTAACTGCTCAATCAAGCCAAAATGATTTTAAATATCCATGATTGAAATTATTACAGCTGCAGAAACCTAGAAAAGTCAATTTCAATGTCTAATCTTTTTTATTGGTTTTACAGTCATACATCTGTTCTCATCTGCCACACAGTTAATAAAATGTCATTCAAGCTGCTAAGGTAGCATTGCATTGCCAGTGGTACAAAAGGAAAACATCAACCCAAAGTGGAATGGCTACACGAGGGAGCAAAACAACATTCTTTCTTTGCACTTATCAGAGACAATGTTTAGTACATATGCATCATCTAAGAGTGTTACAGTAGGAAGAAAGTAGCATAAAATAAGCATCTATTAAGCTTTTAAAAACTAGAATAGGCTTAAAAAGGGATTTACTAACCACAGAGAAAAAAAAAACCCAAAAAATACAAATATTCAAAAATATTTTTCAAATATTGAAGTGGCTGTGATTAATGGCAGTGTCATCTTCCTGAAGGTGTCTTTGTTTCTGTAACTTTGATGAAGTTTATTAACATAATTTTCAGTGCGAGTTTAAGTTTACTTGTTTTACTATTCCACTGCTCTGCAAAAGCCAATTTTCATCTGAACTTTTACAACAGTAGCTTTACGTATAAACTGAGAGGTACACAGCTCTTCAGTGAGGATATCGACCATCTATCTATTTAAATACACCAATATGCAACTTACCAAGAATTGTAAAACAAATAAAAACAAAAGGAATTTGAAAGAAAAGAATAAAAAGGAAAATGAAATTCCCTAAACTGTCTAGATTTAGTCATTATACAGTATTGATGATTTTGAGATTTTGTAATGTAGACAAAATGTAGACACTGCATAACAAAGGCATGAAATAAAAAAGGCAACAGTAAAACAAAATCATCAAACACAAAAAAGGACACTGCTGTCAATTACAGCCACTTCAATCTCAAATGTAATGTTATGCATTTTTGGTAGGTAAATCCTTATTAAAAATCTTTTTCATTTCATCCAAGTCTTTATCAATACATGATTATAAATCAAATCTTAAATTACAACAGTGATGTTTGTTTCTGTGCAGGATGCAGGTGTTTGTTATCCTAAATGCCAATAATTAAAATGAAGACGTGGTCAAGGATGTGTATGTGTGTGTGTTTACAGGTTCACGTCCATCACCGGTCCATCATGCTGAGGATCATCTCAGGGGTCAGATCTCCATTAGGTGGCGCTGCAGACAGCTGTGCCTCCTGTGCTGTCCCATCCTGGGACAACTCCTCCATCTGAATGGTCGACTTAACTCCGCCAACCACTACCTCCTCTGCAGCATCCTCATCGCCGTCCTCCTGGTCATCATGCTCGGCTCCAACCTCTTCCTTCACAATAATGTCGTCCACTTCTCCAGTGACCTCGTCTTCAACACGGATGATAGCAGCCGCTGTTGAGTTTCAGGTAAAAATCCATTACCATCAAGTGCAAATGTAGTTTTCCATATTGGGATAATGGTTTGAGAAAACATATGTCTGACTTGACAGTTTAAGCTGTGCAGTAACACTAACTAACACTAACAGTTTATTTGCATCTTGAAGAGATTTTTCAGGCTCTGAAAAATGTTCAAAATTATTAGTGCAAGTGTGACACTTACTGTCTGGCTTGTTCTTTGGGGGACGTCCACGTTTCCTCTTAACTGGTGGCTCCACAGGGGCTGGGATAGGGACAACTGGTGGAGCCTGTTCCACCTCAATCTCAGCTAGCAGCTCATCCTCCTCTGTTTCGTCCAGGTCACCCTCTACAAATTATATATAGTATATAGCAGAACAATCAATACCATTTTTATTTTAAAAATCAGAAACAAAAGCTAAATTGTGTCAGTAGGACTGTGATGTTTACATGAGGTGAAATATTGTGCTAAATATCTCAAACAGACATCAAAGCTTAAGTTAAATTATAATTAATTTGAACTTGTTATAGATACTTTAAACTGTGATGGTCATCCCTGAGCTATATTTAACAATAGTGCTGTGTGATATGAACAAAATTTTATATCCCTGTAAGGATATATATCCCGATATAGTATTTTTTCCTTTTTTTTCTCTTTTTTTTCAGTTTATAATCTCCTCTCCTTCAGCACTCCTGTTCTCACTATACGCTGTTCTGTTGTCAATAAACACACAGTGCTGCAACAGAACTACACAGCTGTTAAACGACTGGCTGTTTGCCTGTCACTCATAGTGTCCAGGGATGATTCGATATATCGTAATATTGCACAGCACTATTGAACAAAGAATATTTTGGTGTACAGTGGAGAGGCTGCTACACAAAAATACATATAAAATTTTTCTATGAATACACTGAATTGTTATGCTTAACAAGAGCATACCCGTGTCATCATCGTCATCATCCGTCCTGGCCTGCATCTTCCTCTTTCTACCACGGCGGCCTTTTTTCGGACTGGGGGTTCCGTTTTCGTCTCCAGTAATTTCACCTGTGCAGTTCTCAGCATGACGCAGCATGGTGTTCTGTGAGGCACACAAACAATAGCCATAATTCAGTAACAGAGTAAAATATATATATATAGTACTAACAGATGATAGAGTATCAAAGCCCAGTCATACCCTGCGGGTGAATGTCTTGCTACACTTGCTGCAGACAAAGGCCGTGGGGACGAAGTTAGGATCATGGTAGCGCTTGAAGTGCATGTCCAGGAGCTGCTTCTGCCGGAAAGTTTTCTCACACTGGCTGCAAGCAAATGGTTTCTCCCCCGTGTGTGTACGCTTGTGCATTATCATGTGGCGTTCCTGTAGCATAAGAAATACGTTTTTTTAATACGCCTTTTTAGATAAGTCGTTTTTTCAATGGTGAAATAAAATGATTAGCACTATATGTGCTACATGCTTCATGCTACACAAACCTGTCTGCAGCAGTAGTCACACTGGTCGCACTTGAAACGTTTCTCATTCTTGTGTGTCTTCTGATGTTGGATGAGAGCATAGCGCTCATGAAACACTGCATCACAGTAACGGCATTTCTTCCCCTTCTCAATAAATGAGTGCTGCTTTCGCAAATGAACGCCTGAAATAGAAAGGACAAAAACATGAAAATCAGTCAGACAAATGCTGCACAGTCCTGTTGTATGGAAACGTAGGTATTCAATCCCTTGAAAGTTTCAGACAGTCAAATAAACATGAACATATTCTATGACCTGGAACCGGCCTTCCCTACACATCCTCTGCATACGCTAACCCTAAATGTTTGAAGTGAAAATGGTAACAGTTAACTCACCAAGGTCACTCTTGCGTGCGATGACTGTATCACAGTGCGGACAGTGGAATTTAGCCACGTTCTCTGTATGTTTTTGCAGAATGTGCATCTTCATGGTGCCACTCTGCGTGAAGCGAGCATGGCAGATGTAGCACTCATACGGCTTCTCACCTGTAAAAAGAAAAAGAGGAGACAAGATAGTGAGTGAGATACTCTTCTCAGTGGAGACAAACTCTGTTTCATCTACTGGAAAACACAAATATCTTACCTGAATGTGTCCTCATGTGTCTTTTCAGTTTATAAGTGTCTCTGCTCGCATAGCTGCACAGACTGCACTGGAAGGGCCGCTCTCCTGTATGAGAGCGGATGTGTCTTTTCAACTTGCTCACCTGGGAGGAGACACGGAAACATTTAAAAACCAGACCATCTCATGAAATAAGGACAAAAAGTTAGACGGGTAGAGATCATTTACCTCCACACTGGAATAGTCACACATGGAGCACTTGAATGGTTTCTCATGTGTGTGTTTGTAGCGACGATGACGCACCAACTCGCCACTGGTCACAAACGCCATGTCACAATCTGTGCATTTATGTGGCCGTGTGCCTGAAAAAAAAAGAAAAGAACAAAAAAGTGTTTCTCAGGACCAGTATAATAATAATAAACAGAAAATAAATAACCTAAGAGCCAATAGCATAAATAAAACACATCGTCAGGCAGCGACATGTAACGTGCATTTGTGATGTAAAGTGCAGAGGACAGTTTATGGTACAAAATTGATTTGAGTATGAAGTACACAAAAGTGTTACTGTCACACATTGGAGTCTAAATTACTGAATTACCTGTGTGTGTGTTGAGGTGGTTTCTTAGCAGTGTGACTGTTCTGAAGGCCCTTCCACACAAGTGGCATTTATGTGGTCTCTCATCAGTGTGGCTCTTCATGTGTCGATCCAGGTTGGAGCGCCTTGGACAGGTGTAGCTACACAGCTCACACTGGAAAGTCTTCTTTACACCTGGGCACAGAGGGGGAAGAAAATAGGTCAATTTAAAGCTCTGCAAATCTCCAGCTTTTCAGGACTATTAACATGATCCTACACTCTTCTACAATCATGTTAAGGTGCCTTAGGTAACTTTCTAGTGCACCCAAAAACATTAGTGGAAGTCAAACCTTTTTTCTTGATCTTGGTAGGCTTAGGTGGCTTCATGTTGCCCACAACTTTCTCAGCATTCACCTCTGACAGCAGCCCTTCCTGTTGCTCTTCTTCAAAGTCATACACAGAAACATCCATATCACGATCACCCTCTGCATAGCGCAGGCGGCTCTTCTTTCCTTTCTTTCCTTTGCGGATAGTGGTGATGGGCTGATAGTCTGGGTCCTTGGTCCATTCTGGGTCTTCTTCCTGTGCAGGAGGTTCACCGTCCACTGCCTCTTCGTCCTCCTCTCCTCTCGTCCCCTGAAGCTCATTGTGAGCTGCCTGAAGCTCCTCTTGCTCCACTGTCTCCACTTCTCCGTTGGCACCTACTTTCACCACCTAAAAAGAAAAATGTCACAAATTATTCTTATAGCAACAGGCTCTTTCCAACAAAAGAGTTGACAAAAACTCATCTTGGAACACAACGGTGTTGTTTCTCACCTGGAAGCCCTCAGGCAAGGGAAGAGTGTGACAGATAACTGGCTCTGCATCCTTGTTAGCAGTTGATGCATCCACATAGGTGGCCTGGAGGCCCTCTACAGTTGCTGTTGTGACTGGGACCTGAACCAGCTGAAGCTGACCAAGGCCTAATGCTGCCCCAGCCTGCTCCTCCATATTCACCACCTACAGAGAACAATGCATCCTTTTCATCTACAGCAAATGACTAATTGAAAAACTGATTAATTACTTATAACTGATAAACCAACACCAGCTTAATCTGTACCAACCTGGAGCGTGATGATCTGACCCTCGTCTCCACCAGTAACTGTCACTGTGCCACCTCCCTCTAACACCTCTGTCTTCATTTGGAGCAGAGTTGGGTCGAGAGCGTCCATCACCATCATCTCCATATTACCAGCCACCTCCCCCTGGGGGGCCATGGCTGTCCCTTGTATCATGGCCTCTCCACCCTCTGGCAGGACCTTTCCTTCTGCAGCCAGGGGATCAGTCTGAGTGGTCTCCATGGAAACAACATCACCCTCCATGGCCATGGGCCAACCAGCACTCTTTAATGAAGCAGATCAAATTTATCAAAAAGCAGGCAATGCAGTCAGTGGACAATTATTTACATGGTCTTCAAACATGATTAGAAATCTGTCAACTCTGTCAAAATTATAATAAAAGATTAAAGAGAAATATTGCTATTGAGGATTTAAAAATTAAGGATTAAAAATAAATTGATGGATGAAAATGCCTCATCTCTGAAAGGAATAAATACAAACCACAGAGAAAATTATTATTGTACTAACATGCTTCTCTTCTCTTACCCCATATTTTAACAAGCTACACAGATTTAGCTGGATCATTCACAGATTTAGCTGGATCATTCACAGGTTTTTGAATGCTATGGGTGCCAGTCCCATTCAGTCCCATTCAACCAGGGTTAAGTGACTTTGTTATTTTAATTAACATTTTTAATCAATCATTTAAAAATCCATTGATGGGTTTTGCATTTCTTGACTTAACCATTTAATACTGTAAACTAATCACCTGAGCTGTATTTTAAATATTATATAGTGCACAGATTATTAAAAATAAATGCCACGTACTGTTTCCATGTCACTGTATCACAGTAAACATTAAAGTATATTATGCCCCATAGTGAGTAAAGCATGTAATGAACCTGGTCTTTGGTGGGAAAAACATTTAACATTTACTACAATACTGTGCTTAACATGAGTTCTAGGTGTTTGTCGCTTTCTTTAGTATTTACATTTATTTCCAGTACCTTTAATACTTTGTAGGGCTGCAACTAATGATCGTTTCTAATATCAGTTCATCAGTAGATTTTTTTATATTATATCTGTGCAATCATCTCTTATCATCAATTAGTGAAACATTTGGCCAACTGATTAAAGACTAAAGACTGATTAAAGATGAAAGACCGAAGACAATGTCACTGGCTTTCGTACGAAACTGAAAAGCAGGAAGGCCTCGCTTCTAAGAAGGTTTATCTTCTAAATATTTGCCACTCTTAACCTAAAAAAAAAATAGCAAAACTATTAATCGTCTATCACGGAATAAATCAACACGACTTGGCGCTATACTTTCTTTTCATGATACCAAAATGAGTTTTAAAAAAATTACAGCTGTCAGATATCAACAGTTTAATAACAGGTACAGTAGCTCCTGCACATGCACTGAAGCATAAAGTCGTACAACACTGGATTACTCAAGTACTTCAAACTGTAAAAAGTCAGCACTTTTACCCACTTTCCACCTCCGTTATGACAGTACAGCGAGGTAAACTTTTTAAACTGAGTTGGAAATATGCTGCTGTATGTGCTAATCTGTGTTGATGAAGTTCATCTGTTTGCCAATAATAGATAACACACACTCGATCAATCAATCCTCGCTTCGGAGTCACTAGTTCACCTATTTTCACAACGTGTACTTTGTCCTGTGTTGTTTAAACCAATGCTGCGCGTTTAAAGTGCATCGGTTTCTAAAGTATATGTTGTTAAATCGATACAAACTAGTTAAACTAATGTTTGTTGGTTAACTCAGGAGGCGCGAGTGTCTGAAAACAGGAAACAAAGAGCACGATAAGATGGACGTCAGGCCTGAACAAACTTAAAACAGAAATACTGATAAATACGACCAGCCCTGTTTAAATATCACAAAATATCAGCCTAAAATCGCCAAAACACTCGACTGAAACAGGGACATACGGTTTATAGACTGATTTAGTGCATTTTGGATAACGATAGAGGGAGACAAACACCCCCCGCCAGCCGCCTGGCCGGTAAGCCCTACCGTGACACCTAGAGGCCGGCGACAGCTCCTACAAAAACGTTACCGTGTTTGGAGGCAAATAAGCGACTTTACTTACTCCCGAAAGCTTCTTCTCTCCGATATCCGACTTGTAGCTCAGGGTCTTCGTTTGGTCTCTTCAGCCCCGCTGTGGTCGGCCGTAGGTGCTATGTGCAGGGCTAATAATTTTCTCCCGCTTAACTAGAGTGGGCCTAACACAAAATGGCGGCTCCTGAGCGCTAACACGGCTGCGTGAACCCAGCGCCGAGGGGAGTGGAAGGGAGTGGTGGAGCCGTAGCTGTGGGTGATGGGCGCCAGATTTGAATTTAGCAGTGGGCGTGGAAACATGACGACGGTGATCGATGCAACTGACAGATCAGTGATCCGATTACTAATGAGAGCGACATCTTTTTTTTTTTTTTTTTTTGCTTGAACGTGACTCCCCCACACCACCAACAACCCGGAGTCACTGTTAACTGAAGTTATTAACATGTTGTGAACAAAAGCAATTCACAACACCAACCACAGGAGGACAGTATGAATGTAGTAGGTGCAGGGCGGGCCCAGCAACTAGGCACACACACACGCACGCACGCACACAACTAAACTGAATCCCAGAAGGAAATACTACACCACTGTATTTACACTCATTTGTCATTTTATTAAGTAACCTGCAATAACAGCCCTGCAATAAACCTCAGCTTCAAGAGGGTTATGATATTCCGTTCTTGTTGAAACTGGGTCAGATAGGTGTTGATTCAACTGTATGATAATTTAAAGGCAGCGTATTTGGTTTGATGTGGCACTGATTTGAATGGGGTGGACAAAACAGTAGGAACACCTATCAATATAACTGCAGCTCAGCTTCTTGGTCTATAAAAAAAAAAGGCGATACATGAGCGTATTAACGTGCAAGATTAAATTCAACTATATAAATGTTTTACTAATCCATCTTGACAGATTTTATCTTTTTAAAGTTATTTACTTATTTTTCGTTTTAGGTTGCAGTGACTTAGTGTAGGTTACCTGTATACCAGAGCACTAAAATAGCACATGTCACTCTCCATAGATATTCTGGCATTGGTCTACAAAAGTTATTGTGATATGGTGGATTGAGATGTAATAATTTGGGGTATTTGGCCCCTTGATCATACTTACTCAGTAACAAATAATCCAGAGCATTTTCTTATCTTCCAGTGTAGCCAGTGTTATTGGTGCATTTACATCAAAGTGTTTCAAACCAGAAAAAAGTCAAACTACTAAAAACAGTTCTCAAGAAGCTGCTTCGATATATCTTAATTATACTGCTGAGTCTCCTGAGGAAAGTGTCATTTTGTGAGAACTGTTTTTATTAGTGCGACAATTGAAACTAGCAAACACTTTTTCCTGGTTTGAAACACTTTGATGTAAACGCACCATTAACACTGGCTACACTGGAAGATAAGAATAATTGGATAGACTCTGTCTCGTCTTATTTTATGACTTTTGATTATCTACCAAGGTCTGTAGCAATCCTCTTGGGGCTATTTAGGATGATTTTCTTCAGTATTGCTGAAAGATTTTGGTTCAAGATTTACTTAAAAAAATTACTATTGTGTGTGTGTTTACATGTTTTTAGTAATAAAAGAATCTAGCAGGTCAGCCTGTCACTTTACAGCATTTCAGAGCATTTTTTCCCGCATATAAAATAAATTATTAATTTGTTACATAACCAATGGAACATTTTGTTCATTTCAGCCATTTACCACCTCTATAAATTGGTACATATTTACTGGGATGTGCTTGGATGTATGGGTGAAACAGATGTCAGGGTGATCACTTTGCTCCCCTCTTTCAGCCTCCTCTTATTTTATCACCATTTTTTCTCATGGATTTCTCTTGAAGGGGAGGGGGCAGTGAAAGGCGAGGCTCTGTTGTCAGACCTGTCAGTCTAGCCGGGCCCAGCCCCTCCCACCTCAGTGGAGGCATTACATACTGCTGTGCTCATGCTCTTAGCAACGGTGCCTCAGCAACAGAGCCACGGCAACAGAGCACCACGGCAACAGCGTGCCGTGTCTCCCCAATGGAGCTGCCATTGGGCGGACCAGCGCTCAGGCACTACACCCAGAGCAGACCGAGACCTCACCGACAAAAACTGAACTATCGTCCCAGCAGACCGCAGGTACTGTGAAGGAGGATCAGAGAGGGTTTTGCAAAAATGCAGCCAGAGAGGAAAGGTGGTGGAAGGGAGGGAGAGAGGGGAGATGTAATAGGGTACAGAGGGGAGAGGCAGAGGGAAGGGAAGGATGGAGGGGGAGTGCTGTAAAAGATGCCTGGTTCCTTCTTGAATAAGGCAGTGCTATTGTAGCGGTCACCGGCTGTTTGAAGAAGCCGCACTTGGTATTTTCTGTGTTAAGGAGCATGACGACTGTTCAGGAGGGCAGGTGGCTGTTTGGTCTGAATGTCTTTTCTTGATCTCATTGAAAAAAGCTTGTGCTGCTTTATTTTTTTCATTGGCTTTTATCAAAATGTAGAGTGTGTGTGATCATCTCCATTTTACGCTGAGCTGATCTTGTTGTCACAGAGCTATTAGGCTGTAGACATATAGTCACTCCCTTGGAGACAAATGGCCAGGGAGACAAAATTCAAGCAATTCCCCTGACAGGATATCATGTAACGGTGACTTCTGCTAAATTTGTGTTCTGCAGTCTGGCTTTTATTGCTACTTGTGGGCACAGATGTTAATATGATCAGGATGATGCAACACTGTATAGCTGCAATTTTGATATCACATTACCTACATTGGCAAAATGAATTATCTTGGTTCCATTCCGCATGCAAAAGCCAGTGACGCCCCCCCATTGTACGTTACTGAGCAACTGACTCCCTGGAGGGTGGTTAGTAGCATGACTGGATGAGAGACTCAAACCAAAATACACCTATAGAGGCAGAAGAAACACTAGTGCCAGAGCGTGTGGGTTTTTCACATCTGAGGGTTATATAATGTAAAGTTATATATAATGCAAGTTGCTCTTCAACAGTTTGTTTGATCTTTGGTGTAAAATGTGTGTTCTGCGTCTGTTTGCATCTGCACCTGGATGATTAGGAGACAATAATTGAGAGTGAAAATGAAGTCCTTGAGCTCATGGGGCGAGTGGATGAAGGAGTTGAAGAGTTCTTTACTAAAAGAGTACTTCCTACTGATACACTGTGAGTATCACTGCTGACAGATTAGATTCTCTTTACTGATCCTTGATATTTCACCAAACTAGATTTTAACAATACTGTTTTAACAGTATTGTACTGCACAACTGATTCTACAGATTTGATACATTTGATTCTTTATATAGGAAAAAGCAAGATGAGGAATCTATCACAGTACACGAGGTGGCTCCCGCCAGCTCTGTCCCTTGTCCACCCCCAGCCAAAACTCTCAGGAGGAAGCTCGGCGATTTCTTTACACTCAAAAAGAGACGAGGTTTGAAATCAGAGACGAGCCACGAGGGGCGTCCCAAAAAGGCCTCCATCGCTGATCTGATTCGCCCGCTAAGGGAGGTCGCCAGAGCCGAGAAAGAAAAAGACAAGGACAGAGTGAAGGAGCAAGACAAGGAGAATGAAAAGGAGAAAGCAAAAGAGCATCCCAGCGCTGTCACCAGCGAGTCAGCTGTTCAGGAGACACCTGTTCCTGGTGCTCCAGCGCTGAGGGGGGAAGCGGTGCCTCCCCGCCGAGCTCTCAGAGAGGGGAAGTCCCAGTCTCTCATTTTACTGTCTGGATCAGCAGCAGCAGGGACTACTAATGCCAGAAACACTGCAAAGGTGAGCTAGGAGAGTTTAAATCATATCTACATGTAGATAAGTACATGAGGTTTGAGATTCACTCATTATTTTGGCATTGCTTGATTTCAGAAACAATTTGAAGGCCAACATAGCTTTGAACAGAAACTCCATCTCATGCTTCAACGTATTGGAGTTTCCAAACAACCACCAGGAGAGACACAGGTGTGTGAAAATGCGTCTTAATTTAGATCTGCATACTGTTGGTGCCGGGGTAAGTGTTAACATGCCTCTTTAATTCTTGTAGAGTCAGGAGGGAGAGATGAAAAAAGCAGAATCTGAAGGTATGTCCCATTATCTGTTTAATATGATTAAACTCGTCTCTGCTCCAGCTCAGTGTTAATGAAGAAAAATTAATCTTTGAATTTGATGGATTTGTATAAAAAAGGAGAGACTTTCTGACATGGACCGGTTCTCTTTTGTAAAGATTTAATATACCAGACACTGTGCTGTTAAGACTCGAAGGAGTATTTGGCCGTTCTCCATCTACTGTAAAGATGTTATAGCAACTTAATTCTCCTGGTAAAATATAAATGGTCTTTGTGTCTTAGGTACTATCATTGACAGTAAACCTGAGCCACCTCCTACTTTCTCAAAACCTCGAACGATGTCTGCTTCATCAGGTAAAACACATGCAAATCATTCATCCATTCTCTTATAGGTACATAATATGACAAGATAAATCATTTGCACATTCATTTTTTGTTTTTCTGTAGATACAAGACATCAAATTCGACCAAGTTTGTCAGCACACGAGTCAGCTGGGAAACCTGCTTTGCTTCCAAAGCCAGTTATAAAGCCAGGTCCACCCCCCACAACATCTGGCCGCAACACACCTGAGAATGAGCTTTCCCAAATACAGGAAGGGGAGACAAACACGCCCACTAAACTCAGTTCAGCTGCAGCTCCGTCTCCTCCAGCTGCTCCTGCCCTCACTACTACCACCACTCCTACCGTACCGACAATCTCAAACTCAATCCCTGACTCTGCCAGTTTTACAATTTCTCCTACAAGTACTGTAACTCCCTCTGATACAGATTTATGCACTGACTCTGTTAAACCTACTGCAGCAGCTACAACACCCACAAACGTTACAGAGCTTGACAGCAGACCCTCTGTCCCTGAGGCTAGTGCGTCTACCACTGAACTACCCACCTCAACCTTCCCGACAACACTTACAAGCACCACTGCCCCCACAGAGCCCCCCACCACTGGCTCAGTTACTTCCACTTCCTCTGAGTCCATTACTCTGAGCCTCTCTGTCACTTCCAACTTAACAACAATAGCTACGCCTTCCATTAACACCTCACAAACTGTTTCTGCTCCCAGCGATGATAGCTCAGTTACCACAACATCAACAAATCTGCCAACTAAATTGACTTTGCCAGAGCCAGATGGTATTTTCTCAGTTGATGTCACTCCTGCTGCTGGTGGTGATGCGACCATTTCTGTCGTCACCAAAGCTTCTTCACCCCCCACCAGCATTTCAAATATGTCATCAGGCTTGTGCACCACTACCAGTTCAGTCACTGAAGCTACTGATGACTCCACAACAGTCACATCCACCAGCTGTGTAACTGCGGTTTCATCAGTCACTGACACTGCATCTCCACCACTGAACACAAGTGATTTCATTACCACTGCAGTTTCACCTGTTGCCTCCATTACCAGTCCCTCCACCCAGAGCTCTTCTGCCCTTCCTCCCACCAGCTCCACCTCCTTGTCCACCACCACCCCCACCACTACAAGCCCAACTAGCACCGACTGCATGAACTCAGTCTCTGCTTCCACCACTTGTTGCCCAGTCATCACTGATAGCCCCGCTGGTACCTCTATTCCCTCCACTTCTTCCAGTGAAACAACCCCCACAGGCACCACTTCCACTTCCAGCAGTTTAAACCATGCAGATACCACTTCTACACCCAGCTCAGCCACCGCAACTGCAGTTAGCTCCACCCTCTCGATTGACTCAGACCCACCTTACACTAACAAAGTCAGCTCTACACTCACAACCCCACCTATCTCTGGCCTCCCTTCTTCTGATAACTCAAGTGCTACTTCTCACCATTTGACCAGTCCAGCACGCTCCAATGATAGTCCAGGTCAAGATACTAATTTACAGTCATCTCCTGGAGAAACATCCAGCATGGAGCCTGCAGAAAAGGACCCAGGTAAGTTTTAACTTCTGTTAGCATGTTACGTATTCATACGTAAATAAATTTCTCTGAATGTCATGTTTTGTGATTTTTTTCCCCCCAACAGTAAAAGAGAAGCTTGAGATGGTTGAAAAAAGCAAGCAAGTTGAGATGGATGAGAACAAAGAAATCGTGAATGGTGAGAAGAAGAGTGAGAATGAAAAACCATCTCTGGTCACCAATGAAGAAACAAGAAAAGAAGCAGGAGCCGAAGAAGACACAGTGGCTGAAACTCCATCAGGGAAAGAGGCCGAGCGGTGCAGCAACGAGGGCGTGGTAGACGGGGAAAAACAAGAGGAAACTAAGTCAGTGTGGAAGAAGTAATTGAAAAATAAAGAAATTGCTAAATATGGGACCAACTACTGTGACAGGGGCAGGAGAGGCCACAGTAAAGGGTAAAGTGTGGGGACGATCCGTGGCACTTCCTACAGGGACCACCACGTTACAGCAGCACACCACAGAGGGTGGGCCACTGGACCAAAGAACTGAGATCCCCTTGGTGTGATGTAATCAACAAATCCAGCAGTGTCTTTGTCCTTTTTTAACTTATGTTTGAATTTTTTGCATTGCACGTATGATTATGTACCATAAGACAACTACTGTGGTAAATTACACCATGTTTACAATAGATGGATAAGAGACATAGATATGAATATTAAATGGAATATTGAATTGAACTGAGTCATTCTCTCTTTTTTTATGCATGAATATATGTTTTAACTACTACGTGAGTTAACTTTATGTATTTTGACCAGAAAAATCTAAACTCTTGGCCTTTTCTGGAGCTCAGTGTCTTCCTTGGTTGTCATGGAGATAACACAGTTGCTATCATCGCTGGTCTGGCACCGTTGTCTCTGTTCAAGATGGTGTCAAATTTGAACCGACTGAACTCGATTCACTGAAAAAGCCTGTGAGATGCTGTTGAAAGCTCTAAAAAACGCTAATAGGTTGACCACGAGTTGACACTTATTTGTCAAGCCTTTGTTTCTAAGATCAGGTTTAGCACCAGAATTTATTTTTGAAGGTATCAAGATCAAAAATGTGTGAACTCAGGATTAAAAACACTTTCCAAAGACAGCTGTGAAAGTGTGGCAACCATCAATGTGACAGCATTTCCATGAGGATGAAATTACCTACAAGTGTTCCCATTTTTTTTCAACATGTAACTGAACATTGTTACACCCAGAGTTTTGCTTCTTTGAACCCTGAAATGGTACTTTAGGCTTTGTTTTTTAATATATATATATGTATCTGTATAGCAATATACCAAATAAATAGTACATTAATGGACGATTATTCTTTTAGAAATAATATACACATATATACATAAACATAAATGAAAAGCGTCTACATCATCAAGTTTCTATGTGCAACTTTTCTTAACTGTGTAAATAACTGTGCTATTTAATTGTATTTTCTTTAATTTTGAAAGTTAGTTTCCGCCTATTTATTTTTTATTCCTTTTTTTTATTATTATATTTTTTCCTACAAGGTTCTGTGCTATTTCCTCGCCTCGCTATCATCCGGACCAGCAGGGGTCGCTGGCGGGTAAACCGTCCCGGAAAACCGCGCTTCACCCGGAAGAGGAGGACCGAGGGAAACGACGGCGGAGAAATTGTTGTGAACAGTCCGGTGAACTCTTCGAGATTGCGTTTGCTCTTTCGATAATTTTCTCAGTAAGAAGCCAACCTCCGCTCGACGCACGTTCACAGGACGGTCTGGTCTCGTCGTGCTCCCGGTAGAGATGTCGGTGGTGCCTCCGAGTCGCTCGTCCACCGGCTGGCCGCGCGGTGGTGCCGTTCAGTTTGGGAACAAATACATCAGCGGGCCTGCGAAACCGCTCACCCTGGAGAGGACCATCAACCTGTGAGTTCATGTGCAGCAGCAGCGCAATAAGGCTCCAGACGCTGCTACCAGTGTCTCCATGTGCCCGGTGCTTAATGTGCACCGTCGACCTGCAGCAGAGGATGATTAAAAACAAAAAAACGTGTCCAAGTAGCTCAGTTAGCTTCGATCTTTTTGACTGAGAGTGATGAAAAATGTCCATCATTACTCCCCTGAAACCGATAGTAAGATGTTCAGTTTATCTCTTAGTCTGGACAGTGGTTAAAATCCTAATGATGTAGAGTTTGGTTACTATCATCACTATCTCTCACTTTGGTCTATTTTCTGACATTAGCTCTAAAAAAATCAATTATAATCAAAGAATGTGGTGCATTAAGTAAAGAAAGTAATTGTCCCTTTCAGCCCCAGATTACAATTTTTAACTTTTATCTTTTTATTATCAAAATTGAATTTTATCCCTAACATCTGTGCCTTTGTTAATTTTTGTTTCAGATATCCTTTGACCAACTACACTTTTGGCACCAAGGAGCCTCTGTATGAGAAGGACAGCTCGGTGGCTGCCCGCTTCCAACGGATGCGGGAGGAGTTTGATAAAATGGGGATGCGCAGGACGGTGGAAGGTGTCCTCATCGTCCATGAGCACAGGCTGCCTCATGTGTTACTTCTTCAGCTGGGCACCACTTTCTTTAAACTGTGAGTAGGTGATGTTCAGAGGCGCCTGTATGAAGCTGTGTGTTACTGAACAGTCGCCTAATGGTTTGTGTCTGTCCTGTAGGCCTGGTGGAGAGTTGAGTCCTGGAGAAGACGAGGTGGAGGGTCTGAAGCGCCTCATGACAGAGGTAACTATTGCTGTGATGATACTGATTATGTATAAGTGAGATCATCCGATCAATAATGTTTTTATTATATCAGTCACACATTTTATTAAAGTTTCAAATGGCCAACAAGATGGGAGACGAGACTATTTTACACAGAGCTTTTCTTAGCCACACACACACACAGTGTATCAGACACAGGTGATTGGATTTAAGGTGATCGGTAACTAGAAGCATTGATTCAGATCTACTGATCATGTGCTCGTAATGGAAATCTGCTGATAATGATCAGTCGCTGATTAATCAAGGCATTTCTTCTTCATGTGTATTAACCTTTGTTTGAATGTTAGATCCTCGGGCGGCAGGATGGCGTGAAGCAGGACTGGGTGATTGACGACTGTATTGGCAACTGGTGGCGCCCAAACTTTGAGCCTCCGCAGGTTAGTCGAGGTTTTGAGGCTTTTGAGGAGCAGTGACTTGTTTTTTGCAGCCTGCGGTTGAAATCTGTTTTTCTTACATGTGCTAGTCACAGAGTCTTGAAACTGATGTAGAAAATATTGTGTATTAAATTTTTCTTTATGACATAGAGTTTTATATGGTTTTGTTTAAGATTTTAACCTGGTTGTGGTCACATTGAATTAAACTTTCTTTGCTAAACTAGAAATATTACTCAAGTGATGTCAGTGTCAATTTATTTAAAGATGACAGAAACAAAACTTTCAGATGGTTGCCATTTTCTGCTTCATTGAGCCAGACGGAAATGTGAAAATCCACTCTGGCTTTAGTCTTTAGTCTGTGCAAACTAATGTGAACTGATCTCGGCTTGTTTGTCCTGCAGTACCCCTATATTCCAGCTCACATCACCAAGCCTAAAGAGCATAAGAAGTTGTTCCTGGTCCAGCTGCAGGAAAAAGGTATATCATAATGTAACATGTGAAATTACTTAATGGTAGATGTAGATACGAAAAGTTCTTAAGTGTGTGATTTGTGTCTCTACAGCTCTGTTTGCTGTTCCCAAGAACTACAAACTGGTGGCTGCACCGCTGTTTGAACTGTATGACAATGCTCCTGGATATGGACCGATCATCTCCAGTCTACCACAGCTGTTGAGCAGGTATGATTTTTTGTCTTTTTCACAAAATTCTTAATACTGTTAAATCCTGAATTAAACTGAAAACATCTATTTATTCTGTTCACTTTCACAGTGGCTAAATTAAAGAACTGAAAACACTGAAGCATTGACATGTCTAAATTTCACCTGTGAGGAAACATGGTGGTACAAAGATTAGAGATCTGTGTTAGTTATCCATCCAACAACATCAAAGACTTTTTAAACACCATACACCCACACCACAAGGCTGTTACAAAGACTAGATGTAAACTGAGGTGATAAAATCTTGTTTATATGAATTGTACCAGCAGCACATTGGAGTGTAGGGAGAGTTTGTCACTTTGATTTAAGTTGTCCTCTGATGCGGCAGTCACACATTCAGGAGCGCAAGTGATTTTATTTTTTTTTTCATCGTTTTGAATTTAAATGAGCTAAAAAGCAGAAAATTTATTTATTTATTATGAAGTGTATGACAAAATTTGCCGCGCTCTTATTGTGAAAATGTATATTTCTTAAATTTATTTTAAAAAATGACCTTACTCTTTTTATAGGTTCAACTTCATCTACAACTGACCTGAGTGATCAGGATCTGGCTGTCTCTGTGAGCGCAGCCCTGTCTGTGATGCCTGAGGATGAGAAACAATGTGATGAAACGGACTCATTTCTGGCTGAACTTTCACTTACATAACAAAAGCTTGACATGTCAGGTATATTGTCAGTACACAGGGGGGTTTATACTGTTGTTAGTAGAAGATGAAAAATGTCGTGTCTTTTTTTGTTTGTTTTTTAATCTTGAGAACTTGCTGGTTTTTGTAGTATGTGAGCCCAGATCCCAATATGTTCAGAATTTGATTTTATGTCGTCTCAGAGGAGACCGGTGTTTGATTAAACAAACTGCAACATTGAGTTTCCTGTCGTTTTAACATGTAATAATGCTGTGTGTGTGTCTTTTTTATTTTAAATAAATCTGTCCTCGGAGTGTGTTTTTTAAGACGTTCAAAGAGTGGCTGACTCAAATTTCCCTTTTGGGAAGTGATTGTTGGAGTATTATTCACTTAGCCTACAATTAATTGAAATTTGAGATGGAGGCACTGGAATATTAAATTGCTCATTACAAGCAAGAGTACTGAAGTATATAGTAAGTGTATATAAAAAAGTGAGTATATAGTGAGTATATATATATGAGTATATATGAAAAGACCCAAGAAGGGCAGATACTTGCGATCAGAGATCTTTGTGACCAACTTCACCATGGAGTATTTGGAGCCAAGATGTTTTAGAGTGAAACAATACTGAAGCTGATGAGGCTGAAATAATAACACACAAACACAGTTCAAAGTCACATAAATGAGAATCTGACTTGTCTCAGGTCGGAGCGTGAGCAGCCATTAACTCCTGTGGTCACAGGTGTTCAGTACCAGCTGTTGTCGAACGGCATTGACTGCTGATGTGCTGAGTAAAACCTGCCTGTGGAAGGGTTGATTGCTGACATTGCTGTGTGAGGAATGAAAAGACATTTGGTACAATCACTTGACCCGGGGACAAAGCCCTCTCTCTGAAGCCCCCGGAGGTGCAATGGTCATGTTTTGTATGTAGGTTAATAAAATTGACTGCTCACTTTCTGATTGTAACCTGCATGACATAATATCCATCCACCCTTCCTGTAAACCGCTTATCCCGTTCAGGGTCGTTGGGTGCTGGAGTCATCCCAACACACACTGGGTCACATTATTACACATTAGGTAATGCTGTGTAGTGTCAGGTCAAATCACATGAAAACAAATCATCATTACTATGCTTTAACTGAAAGAAAAAAAAAAACCACCACCACATACTGGCTTTGTTGCTATGCACATGTGAATATCATACCAAGGCCAAACAGCTGACACAGGGCCTGAGACTCCAGTTTTACCAGTTTGGAAAACTTTTCTCAGCGTTTTCTGTCCCATAAGGAAACACCGAGTCATCTGTTGTTTTTTCTCTCTCCATTGTGACTGCCAGTCTCTCCCTTTGACCTGACAAAGTTCAGAGATAGGTACACCATATGAACAACTCAACAATCACCAAAAAGAGATGAACCAAAACCACATGCTATTAAAAAACAAGTTAAACTAAGAGTCAAGTGACGGATCAATGTAGGCTGATCACAAGATGATCACAAGAGATCTAATCCGCCTTTGATATATAAAGTTATAGTTATAAAGCTGAATGCATATGAGCAGGATTGCACTGCACACCCTAAATAATTTACTTATTTTTGAGTAGCAGCATAATAATGTCCACATGAACTATAAACAATTCAGTGAAGTAGAAAAAGTAGATTACAATTCACCCGAGACCAGTAACAATACCTGTACCAGTAAATCACAGTTTGTCTCAGCCTGACAGTCTGAACTCAGGGCGAACACCACTGACTTCACCTTACGTCATCTACCAGCGACGCTCGGTCCACTTCACACACACTTACGCACACACACGTTGCCGACGTGAATGTTGTTAAAGCAGTTTGTAAACTGCGTGTTTCTCCGGCGTGAAGTCGGGTAGTTTCAACCATGGCCTCCAAACGACCGAAGGACGTGGGCGATAAAACAGAGAAGAAGAAAAGGCAGAAGAGGAGCGAGGAGCCGGCGGAGCTCGGCTCAGCTGTGGAGGACGAGCGGGTGAAGAGTGCGGTGAAGGAGGCGTGGAGTCGGAGGAGCCGCTGCTGTCAGGGTGAGGCTGTCAACAAGTCAACAAACCCCGGGCCCTGCTCCGTGTGTGGACCCCCAACATCTGAAATTATGTACATATAAACACAACAACAACAACAACATCTGGGCAGCATCACCTACTCACTGCCTCTGTGCTGTATCTGTGTTTTTGTTGTTTTCCCCTGACATCTCTTCCTAGTTTTCTAACAACCAGATAGAAAACTGTCAATAATGCCAGGTGATCTGTTTCCCTTGGTGATGGTTGATCAGTCAATTCACTGTCACTTTTGCTACTTTCAACATTGTTCTGTTCACACTTTTCTTTGGAGATTTGACTATGTCATCAGACAAAGTTTGTCTTAAATAGTCCAACTAAATAAGGTTTGGTGCCCAGAGCCTCTGAAAGCAGCAAAAAGAACTTATCATGGTGTCTCAGCTCTGCACATGTTGGTAAAGAAAGAATATTCAGATATGTTTGAGCTGATAGTATCAGTCACAGTTAAGGTAAGATAAGACTTTATTATTCATCCCTCAACAGGGAAAGGTGCAAGTAAAAGCAGCTTACGCATGCAAGGTAAAGAGGCAGGAATAAGTAGGTACTGAGAAAATCAATACTACACTAATACAAGTATGAAACTATATATATAAAAAGTGTGTTTAAGGAGAAAAGGAAAAGCCAATGAATATGAAAAGTACTTCTTGCACCAAGTAGTAATAAAAGACAGTGGTGATGAAGAAAAACTGAGATCACTGTTGTGTAAAAACACTGGTTGATAAATCACATCTGTCACATCTCAAAGATTCTTGTCGAACTATGCTAATTTGCATGGTTTGTTATTTTCCTGCAGGAGATCTGGAGCTGGACTGTCACCCGTTCCCTCACTGCATCATCAAGAACTTCCTGGGCAGCGAGACCTTTGTAGAAAATCTGCAGAGAGAACTGCTGCAGCTCAACTTCCACGAGAAGTCAAACGATCTCTACAAATTCAAACAGGTTTAATATCAAACTGGTCCTGACACTGTCTTATCCCAGTGGATTTGTGTTGTTGTTGTTGTTGTTATTTGATGTTTCCTTCACTTTATTGTTTTTTTTTACATCCAGTCAGACGACTTGAAGAAAAGAACAGAGCCACACATCGCAGGACTGAGGTGAGACATGGTTTGATTTCTTGATTGATTTTTCTTTCTTTCTTCTTAATATGAGATCTGACTACTTGTGCTGAAGTTATTTGGTGGATTGATGTTTAGAAAGGTTAAACAGTTACCGATGTTTGATTGGTGATGATCGAACTGCTGCCTCAGGATAATTTAAATAGGATCAAAGAGCTGGTTTATTCTGTCATGTGAAACATTATTCATGAAAAACTTGCCAAAAAGAGGTGCTTTGTTTTATATTTTAGGTTGTATGTTCAGACAGGCGGATCATGTAACATTCAGATACTTACATTTGTACCAGGAGGTGTTTCTTATTTTCTAACTGTTTCTGAATTGTCCATCTAATTTCTGTACACGAGGGAGGCAGCAGAATATTAGGCACACTTCTGAATACAATATAACACCATATGACCTTCGATCTCAATACTAAAACATGTAATCGAATCAACTCCTCTGTGACCTGAACGTTATCAGATCGCTCAGATGTACCTAATAAAGTGGCCACTTCTACTCTACTTTAACTGAATTCACTCTGTTTTATTCAACTTAGTGCTGATGTCAGTGCTGTAAATGCAGTGCAGAGGAAACATCTGCTTTGGAGAGATTATATACTCTCAAGCATAACATACTCATAGTCAACAAAGTGATACTTGATATAAATCATAATCTGTATTTTTTTCTATCAGTTGCTCATTTGGTCAATCTTTCATTCGTGTTGGCAGCAGAAGCATCAGAAGTGATTACGAGATGCTCATGTTGCTAAAGGGTGGAGTGTGTATATCGGCCCCACCAGGTGGAGCCAAAGTTTACATCTGCCGCCTAATTACTACGAACACTTCCTTTATTTGGTGCTGATGATTCACATTAACTTTGGGACTGCTGCAGTCAACATCATGGAAAATGGATTCAGCTGCAGCAAATCACCAGCGAACACAACAGAGATAATGAAATCCTCCTTTGAGAGGAGAGACTGTTTCCTCTTGAGTCTGGAGTCTAGTGAACATAACACAAAAGTCAATAGAACAGTGTAAACATTGAATATTTTAAAGAAATTACTACAAAACAAAGCTGTTGTTTAATTATTGAGCAGTGAGAGACCAACACATCTACCAAGAGGCTCAATGTCAGAGCCAAGTCCAAGAAACAAAATCAAGGACACAGACAACACAGCACCCAGAGATCAAAATTAATGCACTAACCCTCCTTTTACTCATTTATTTTCATTATGAATATGACAAAGCAACATGTAATATCTTCTAAATACTAATATGTCACTACATCTGCAGCTCAGGAGGATAAACACAGTAATTAAATGCACAATAACAGCCTCCTCTTGTCATCATCTATTATTTATGTCACAACAAAATGTCATGGTCGGCTGTCAGGAAGTTGAACAATCTGTCCTTTGTGGTGAGGCCTTGGAAACATTTCATTTTATACAGTGTTAAAGGTTCATCTTTATCATACAGGATTTCACAACGTAACACTATATATATATATATTGAATATATATACATATTTTTCTGTTTCACCATTTTTAGGACAGCACTGTTTGGGCGTTTCCGCTCGTGGCTGAGTGAAGTGTTGGGGGTTGAACTTGAG
>OMNW01005573.1:1209-18006 GCA_900303245.1 Selene dorsalis | reverse complement strand
TGTCGGTCACCCTGTCTCTCACAGGTACAGCTGTGGGTCCAACTTCAGCTTGGACCACTTCTCTGTCCCTCCTTTCTCTCTCCGCCCGTTCTAACTCCATCTCTCGAATTTCGGCATCTGTATATTCAGGCTCATAAAGGTTTCCCTTTGGATCTGTGCTTAAAGGAATGTCTTCGTCACTTGTCTCGTAGTCAGACATGTTTACTTTCGCTATCCGAGTAGTAAACAGTGTGAAACAGCTGACGGAAAGGTGCGTAGCAGTTGACAGGCGGCAGCGCGCAGTGATACGAACGGAGAGAAAATAGCGGCGAGCGATTGTGAGGTCTGACTTTTTCGTGGACAACGGTTTTGTGGTGCAAATGTATTACTCTTTTGAACGCATATTGTCTGGAGAAGCAAAACGCTTTATTTTTGTGACCCCAGCAACTAGCCGGAACTACTTTCTTCAACACCGAAACCTGGCCAGAACTCCGCTCACGGGACGCACCGGGGGGAAAGTCACTGTTGATGCACTACACTGCTATTGGAGGATGTCATACAACTTCAAGTCAAAAAACCCGAACTATCCCTTTAAGACCAAATATTCACATTGCAGCTGCAGCTATGATTCATGTCAGCAGAACAACACTGTGGAATACTTCACCAAATTACATAATATATGATATCGTAAGTACAGTGAGTTTCCACATACTTTATACACCAGTTTGTATTTCTATACCACAAACAATATACATAATTACAAATTATGTTTAAGCAAAGACAGAATGGCAGACATTATATATGTTGTAATATGTAGTATGTTCTCTGAGAGGCAGCGGTGGACTGGCCATCTGGTGTACCGGGCACTGTCCCGGTGGGCCCATGCCTAATGTGGGTTGGTCAGCAGGTGATTTATCTTTTTCCCCTACAGAACTGGCCAGCCAGTTATGTCGCCAGTTGGCCAGTTGTTAGGCTGATTGGCCAATTGGCACAGTGGCATCGACATTGACACATCCCATAATTGTCATTCAGTCAGGGGCTGTCAATCACCCGGTTACTGGATGGGCTGGGCTAATGACAGTGTCACAGCAAGGCTAATTATCCAGCCAGGTTTCAGGTGACAACATTAATCGTCAACCACAAGAAAAACAGGCACACTACAGCACCTAAAGGCTTGTCCACTACACAGCAAAATACCCAGCAGAGCATATATACACATAATGTATATTTGTTCTGCTGGATTGCAGTTTTTTTTCCAACTAGTCAACAAGTTAGGCTAGGTCTCTGAAGATGTCTTTGAATTTTTGTGCTGAAAAACAACTTTCCTCTCACTTTTAGTCCTTGCTTTCAAAACTCAGTATTTGATTCAGTCAAAAGATAGTGTTATGGTTATGGGTTTTTTTTTTTTTTGCCCCAGTCCATCCCTGCTCAGAGGCATAGATAGAAATAGTTCTGAAAATTCTCTAACCAACAGTACTGACTATCCTCGTGTGAATGAGCCCACAGGTCAGTTACAATGCATCTCATCTCACTGGCAGTTCATAAAAGAAGTCAGGTGACCTTGCATATACAGGGATGACCTCCAGATTATTTGTGTTTTGATGTTTTGACAAAGCACAGGACTTGAATCTCCTTTGTGAAAGTAATAATCAGAGTTGTTTCTTCTATCAATTGTAACCTTTATCTTTTTTAGAGTGTAATTATAACACCAGAATGGAGATTGTATTTGACCGTATTGCTCTTCAAAGTAGATTTTGTCTCTAAACCTAACCATAGCAGTGGGAGGTCAGACAAGGGCCGTGTAAATGATTTAGTCAAATTTATTGTTAATGATCCTTGAATGCAAAAACAATGTCACTCTGCTATCAGAGGTGGGAGATAAGAAGATGCTCATGTGGTGAGGTGTTTTATTAAGCTGTCATCATGCCTGTCAGCCATCCCTGTGGACACTGTAAGAGCACTGTCTTAGGTTACCTCTGATACCATCTCTGGACCAGGGATGCTGCAAGATGCAGACCTCTGGGAATTTTCGGCCGAGTGAGCTGGGTAGAGAGGTGCTCCATATCTCAGAACAGGTGCAACAAGGGGGAGAGAGCGATTCGTTCAAAAGCAATCACCTCTATGTGTCACCTCCAGGCCTGTAGTGACCCTGAATAGAAATAAGTCCAAACACAAACCACATAGATGGCTCAGCAGAAAACTAGAGGCTGTGGCTATCTACCCTCCAAATCCTCTGTTCTTATCCACAGTAGAGTGCATTTACATTCATGGAAATAAACTGCTTGAATGCTGATGCTGTATCACAACAGCCTGTTGTTGTTTTTGAGCAGCCATCGTGAGAGTAAATGCTTAAATTAGCACTGTATGTTGTAAATGTAGACAAGATATTTTTCCTCAGGAAATTGAAGGATATGTCGTGGAGGTGCAGCCTGAGTCCGTGTGTGTGTGTGTGTGTGTGTTAACCAAACTGTGTGAGAACTTGAGCAGAAGTTGTGTATTTTTCTCTGTTTTCCTACTGACTGCTGACTGTGAATATAAGCCACATTTCAAGCACCTTTCCCCACTGATAAATATTTAAGAATTAATGCAGTGGATACATGTTAAATTTAGCCTCCAAAGCTGCTTTAGTCACTATGAAACACAGCAGACACGCTCACACTGAAAGAGGCTTATTCAAATGATGTTGAAAAAAAAAAAAAACTAAGTTGACAACAGAGCGCGGGAAGTCAGGAGCACTGCGATGATATGACAAAAACAAATATTAGAGGAGAAATCGATATTCAGGCAAAGGGACGGGAGGTTTTGAGGGAATTGTTTCAAACAAGGACCCGAAAAAAACAACCGTCACATTTGACTTTCTCTTCTTTTAACATCTTAAACAAGAACAGGATGTTTGAGGATGTGAATTTGATGGATGCTTAACAATCCAGCACTGGACAAGTATTTGTATGTATGTATTAACCAAATGAGATACTTTGTCATACATGCGGCAGACTCTCTGCATCTGTGCCCCTCTAAAACACAGATCTGAGCCAGTGAAGGGGAATTGTGATTTGCTGCCACAGTTAGTGGAGTTCTTTGGGCCTAGTATCGTTAATCCATGTCTATGAACAAGTGTGACAATAAGCTCTGTGTCTGAACAGCAATCCTCTTAGGCAAAGCTTTGTGGGTAAACTCGCCTCATGCAAATTCTAAACCCCATTAGCTTTGAGGGACTAGTCAGCTGCATTGAGATTAATGGCCAAGTGACTACTTGATTTAATAGGGTTATTTCACATCTTCCGGGGGAAAAATAAACAACAAAGTTAATGCAAGACATTTGTCACTGACGTCCTCAATCTCTCTTCTCTAAGTGGGAGAAGTTTCTTGTGCACTCAGATTTGTTACTCAGAATGGTGCTGGTGCAAGGGAAGGGAAGTTTTGCAGATGTTAAATGTGCATATGCTCAGTCTCGAAGAAAAAAAAAAGTATATTTAAATAAGTTTTAGTTGTTTGGCCTCTTAAAAACTCAAGGTGGAACGTTTCTGAACATTGTGGTAAATTACAGCACGGTCATATCTGAAACTGTATTAGAGATAAATGCAGCAAGGAGAGGAAGTGCTATGCAATTTTTCATTACAGGGTGAAAAATGAAAATCCTTATTTATCTTTTTCCATGCCGTCAGCTTACTCCAAACTTTGCTGCAGGGGATTACTGGCTGGGTGGGTAAGGCTCTGTCACCGCAAAGTGGGAGACAACACACTGTGACAACGGTGATGTGAGAGCGCCGCCGACTCCTCCAACTTACAGCTGAGGAGGAATGATTAGCCCGAAAGTTGAGCAGGAGCATTTAAATACTTCCTCATGACCTTTAATCCCCAATCACATCAAATTGCCACCCTTCCCTCCTCAGAGCACAAGCAAGCACTCCAAAGCCTTGCGCGCCTGCTCAGCTCCCAGCATGCACTGCTAACGGCTTTCTAGGAGATCTGAGATTTTTTAAAGCTGACTGATTGCCTAAACAGGTGAAATGAGTGTCATCCTTCAGTGGAAGGCGTAAAGCTGAATCACTCCGTTTGAGAACTGCCATGGGAGTGGGACAGCTTTGAGTGACATATTGAAGAGGTTCAGCTGCCTTGACAAACTGAATGTGTCTGAATGTGCTGTTCAGTTCTCTTAGAGACTTGGTGAAAAATTAGGATGGCGCAGTGTTCAACAACAGTCAATGGTACACATCATATGAGAGGAATCCCATATACTCATTAACAACAGTCTCTATGGCTAATTTCATGTTTAATTGAAGGTTTGGCCCCATTTGATTGACAGGTGAGGGAGTGTATACTGAGATGCAACAAACTCTCAGGTCCACACACCTCGTTTTACAATCATGGAAGAATCTTACTCAGAGGGAACATCCTTAATCAATATTCCCAAAAATGAAGGCAGTGCAACGAGACTGAAAATATGGCAGCAGAAAAAACTGAAACAGAGCCTGAGGATGAGGCTTTATAATGGTAATCAGTAAACCATACAACTGTTAAAACCAACGGTCACACCTCAAATCACTTCAGTTTGTCAGTAGAAGGCCACACCTTTGTAAACCATGTCCTCCTAAGTACAGTATGTACAAGCCCATATGTTCCAGTATCACTTAGCTCTTCAAATTTGTGATATTTTTTAAACAAATTACAAAATAATTCACTTAAAAACATGTAGACTGAAACTGACCTTTTCTCTACTTCTACCATTTCCATTTCGAGACAGAAATGATCTAGATCATCATTTGGGAACTGGCCCTCGTGCAGGAGATTGTCGATTTGACTTCCGACCAGCGTCATTGTCTGTTCCCCCATACCCTCTCCCTGTTTCCTGTCATACCGCCACTGTCCTATCTAATAAAGATAAAAATACCAAAATAAATAACTTCAAAGAAAGAAATGATCTAAATCAAATATGAAGATTGTCATAAATTAATACATCCTACTTTCTTACTTTACCTAGCAACAGAAACTTCAAAAATGTAGATGATATAAGATAAATCTGACCAGATATGAGCAATGTGCAGCAACTGCTGTCTGCACGGCATGTTTTCCAGTATTCGTTTCACTCACTTCCAGTAAAAATGAACATAGTTGAAAACCTTTGCTTGTTTTTCCTTTTCTTCAAACATGAAAGCACCTCACAGGTAACAGAGACTGGCAAAGACAAACGAATACTAAACGAGATAAGGCATTATCAATACAGAAACAAGCAAGACAGCACGCAGAGACATGAAGGCTCAGATGGGACATGTGGGTGGTGGGTGGTGAAAATGATGACAGTCAGTGATTAAGGTGTAGTTCTTCAATCTGTAGCTGTTTATGTGTCTTGAAAAGGAGAGGTAATAGCTGTGATATGACAGGATATCTGGAACTAACTACAGAAAGAGAATCTTTGACCGTATTGTTCTGCAGAGTGGAGTGCTGCTGAGATCACTGATAAGGTGTCACTGTCTTTTTACAGTTCTATATCAGTTATAACCTGAAAATCGAGCAGGGGAAGAGACTGTTCTGTGGTCATTTGTCATCACAAATCATCAGCTCGTAAACACAAACGGAAAAACGTCCTCCTCTACTGGTCCCTCTTTGTTCAATGATTTCCATGATGAACTTGGGAAAAAGTAGGACACTGTACACTACCAGTCAAAAGTTTGGACACACCTTCTCATTCAGTGATTTTTCTTTATTTTTTATTACTTTCTACATTGTAGATTCATACTGGAGACATCAAAACTATAAAGGAACACATATGGAATTATTTAGTTAAAAAGTGTTAAACACAGCAGAATATGTTTTAGATTTTTCAAAGGAACCACCTTTAGCTTTGATGACAGCTTTACACACTCCTGACATCTTCTCATCAGCTTCATGAAGTCGTCACCTGGGACGGTTCTCAGAGGTGCTGAGCTCTTGTTGTTGCCTTCACTCTGTGATCCAACTCATTCCAAACCATCTCAGTTGGGTTTAGGTCAGGTGACAGATAACACATCTGTTTTAATTAACACTTTTGTGTTGACTACACAGTTCCATATGTGTTCTTTCAAAGTTTCTGTCTTCAGTATGAATCTGCAATGTAGGAAGTAATAATAGTAAGGAAAAAACATTGAAGGAAAAGGTGTGTCCAAACCTTTAACTGGTAATGTACATTACAGCAAGACTGCAAAAATATTTGTAACTTTGAATGAATGAATAATTTATTTCGGTCATACATTATAAATAACAAAGGTTGACCATTTGTGTGGCTAAAGAACTAGCAACACATCATCATACATAATTACACCCATTCATTTCACACAGTAAGACTCACACAGTGACCAGCGGTACAGAAGAAAGAAAGAATAAGAAAATTTACTCTAACTTGTAATTCTTAAAGGAGAATTCCGTTTTTTGTAAAGGCAGTGTAAAAAATCCCGGATGACAATAACAAGGCAACTCCGAGCCACTCCAAACTCACAGAGGAATAGTACGAGAGATTCATAACAACATATTGGTGAAATGAAGGAGTTTCACAGCAGATAATGTCTTATTTAGAGGCTGCATTTTTAATGCCCCATTACTCCCATTATATGGATATACATAGATCTTGAATGGATCTAAATATCTTCCAAAGGACTCCAAGTTACACCAAAGTTGTTCGGGTGAGTAAATGAACGTATTTTATGCTAGAAATAAGGTTCAGGTTGCAAAAAACGGAACTTCTCCTTGAATTATTTCACATTTTAAAGCATTTGAAACTCAACAGAGATCTATACAGTTTCAACTCATCACCAAGATTATTCCATAGTTTGGTATAAGGTTCTTGCCCTACATGTTTCAAAGATACATAATTAATAATAGACTACAAGCAGGAAGGCTGTCATTCCTAACTCAAAAAAGTATGTCCAATGTTTTTTTAAATACACAATATCTAAGAATTTTAACATGCAGGACCTTATACAAAATGTTGTAGAATTTAGCTTGATTGCTAAATATAACTTGACTGAGTTATATTAGCACATAAACATCTTGAAAATCAGCATAGAAAAGAAAAGAACTGCATCATCAACAGAGGAGAAAACATGTCCATCGGGCTCTGAACCAGCGATCGACTGCTTTCGGATGGACAATGCCCGAGCACCAATGTTATGTCTTTAGACTACAACAGAGTTGAAAATGAAAATGACCATAGTTCTTATATTGTTCATGTTTCAACAATACACCTATGTGCTGGAGGTGTGATATAGACAGTAGTTATGGAGCCTACCATATAACCACAAATGTCCATGAATGACTGACTGAACTATAGAGTTGAATTATCTTAGTTCCATCTTTGCATAAGCCATATGTGGTTTTTGTGACCGATTCAGAACAAACATTGAGCGATAAAGCCCCAAGTCTTGTGAGAACCTCAGAACATTTCACTCTCCTTGCAGACCCTGCTGGCCTGGTCTCCACAACATAACAGAGATGCCATTCATCCAGCTGCTGACTGACAATCAATGGCAGTGCCATGGGACCACTTTTGGCTGTGATTGATTTGATCTATTAGCTTCCTGCATCTGGACACTGTGTTTTTTGGAAATGGGGGGTAGGACAGCGCCGGCCAATTTGTCTGTATTGATCCAGTCAAGACTGGAGAGCTTAAATCTCTCACAGCTCTGGATAAAACACTGCAGCGACTTAGGTCACATATACACCCATCAACCAAAACAATGTAACCAGTTCCCTGTTTCCATGCCATCACAGTGTTGTTTAGTATAGGACTTATTTGAACTCACTGGAATAGGGGCAGTGTTTGACTGAGCACGTGACTCCACTTGTCACAACTTGTCTAAACTCAGTTTGTGCTTTAAAACTGTTTTTGCACAAAACATATTATTATATAGAGGTAGTTTATATCAACAAATGTGTTTTGAAGGAAACTTTATTTAGCAAGAATCAATCAAAAATAATTGTATAGTCTTTTAGACACCGAACGTGTCTGAGGGATTTTCTTTTTAAAGTTTTTCAGCACATACAGTATCCCTGCCAGTGTTACCAGTCACCTCTCCTAACTGAGAGAACATCGATTACAATCTATTATAGGTCATTTACTGTTTATGACTATCTCGTACAACCCACTGTGAAAATATCCCAATATGGCCCCTGAAAGTCTGAGGCTGTAAAGACTGATAAATTTCTCATCTGTGATTTTTAATTAAAAATGACTTGACAATGTTCTTAATAAAATTTTGCACTGCCAGTCATGATGAGTTGGCAGCAAACATGCAGTATGGTGGAATAGCAGCCAGCTTGCTGTAGTGATACTTTGCTTCCCCTTGTTGGTGGCTGAGCCCTCATGAGAGCTGTGCCTCCATATGAAGTAGTGTAGTTTGGATACTGGGCTTTTCACAACATGTCTGATCATCTGACTGCTTTTCTTTCTCCTCTCACATTTCAGTTTTGTCTTGGTGAGAATAAACTAATAGAAAGTTTTTCCAGCAAAAACAATTAGCTGTAATTAAGTGAAAGCATCCTGTGTGTGTGTATGTGTGTCTTCAGGAAGTGTGTGTGTGGGGGGGGTGCTCTTGCTTTGATGTGCTTGTGACTGGCACCACTGTCTGACTGTGTGAGCCAAGCACACTGATCTCTACAAAGCACTATCTTTACAGCTCTGTCGCACTCTCCCTCTCTCTCTCCATACACACAACCTCTACACACACACACACACACACATATACCTTGACATAAATTCGCTCCATCCACCTCCTCTCCTCCTGAGCTGGCATCCTTCCAGGTGGTCAGGAGTGGAGCACTGTGCAGATGGGCACAAAATCACCAATCTGACGTCCGCCTCAGGTCTTTTCATGGACGGCCTCCGCGTCGTATCCGTGTTCATTCTCCTGTCAAACTTCATCATGCTCTTATCACTCTTCCTCTCGCTGCACTTCTCCCTATTCTCTCCGTCTCGCTCCATTCCCTCCTCCTTGTACTCGGCTCTTTCCTCAGTGATCCCATCCCATCTCACTCTGAAGGTTTGTTTTCTTTCTCTGCATTCCCTCATCTGTCAGCGATCTCTGTCGATGAAGTGAACGAGAGGCACGTGTTTTTCTGTATGATCCCCCTCTCTGTTGGTTTGAAACATTATTAACACATCTGTTTGTTTGGGTGAGCCAGGAGCATTTTCCAACCGTGTTTGTCTGGTGTGATGCTCAAATTTGCTGCTCTTTGTTCACAGTCTTTGCGTAAATATGTGAAATTTACCACAACTCAGAACCTCTGTTCAGTTTAAATGTTATCCACCAGTGGAGCCGAGGCATCAAAATAAAATTCAATAAAAATGAAAATAACTGTCATGAAAAAATACACATTGTATGAAAAAATAAGTGTTGCTCTGGCAGGGCTTGCCTGTATGTTGTCTTCATGTTCCTGTGTGTGTGTGTGTGTGTGTGAGGGTGGTCTCTCACCTACACCAGCTGATAAAACATGAGCTGCGACTCATTCAGTGATTATGTTGAAGAGTCGGACTGTGGTTACAGGATGAGAGTCAACATGTATACTGTATATCTCTATAGGTGTGTAGTGTAGTGTGTGTGGTGTTTTACTATGAATGTTGCTGCTTTATTGCATAACAGAGTGATTGTGGGCTCCCTGCTCCCAGCTCATCATCAGCCTGACCTGCACCTTTTCAACCTGACTGAATCAAATTCAAGTGGCAATCCAACAACACCACTTATGTCAAGGGGAGTTTTGGGGGAAATGTGTATAAACGTATTCACAACACACAGTTTCTTAAACCTGTTTTTTTCAGTGAGTTCAGATTCATCAAACTATCTTAACTTCACACAACTCATTAGATTTGTTTTTATGCGTCCACAGCCAGAGACAAAAGTTGTTGTTGTTTTGCTGCATGTATGTCTACATATGTTTATGTATTCACACATTGACAGAACTTATAGTCAGTCCTTCCAGATGAAGAGTTTTTTTTGTGATTGTTTTGGGCAAAAATCCTTGATTATGCAGCTGGTTTTCCTAAAAAATGTGATGGAATATGCGAGATATTTATGCAGTTTTATGCAGTGACATTTAGGGAACTGTGGGAGCTGCCAAAAAATGTGAGGTGATTGAAAAGAAAAAAAAAGTGATTCCTTGCCTGTGTGACGTAAACATGCAACATTTTTCAACATTTCCTGCGAAGATATATGTGACTTTTTTACAACAGAGATGTTGGTGTTATGAAATTATGCAAGCTCTGCATATTTTGCGCATTTTGCACGGAAATCGACGATTTATGCGGTGGAAGTGCAGGAACCCCCCCCACATAATATTCTGGCTATTCCGGAGGGATCATTTGTCAGTGTTACCTCACAAAGCACAATCTTGGCCTTCTGAGTGTGATATCTGGAAATGTCTCGTAGGGAATCTCTTCACATTTGGCACAAATCCACTGAGACTAAAGGATGAACTGATTAGATTTTGGCAGTCAAAGGTCAATGTAATGGAAACTATGACACGATTTTATACAAATGGTTCATGTTTTATATGATGAAGTGGACAAACTGAGACAGTAAATCTCAGGTCAGAGATCCCTCAGTCATCACAGTGGAGCAGCTCCGCAGCCTTACAGGATTAGTGGAAGAGTCGAGGTGAATTACGTCTTCTTTTGTGGTCAGTGTGTTTTCTGGCTTCATCAGAAGGGAGACAGTTTGCAGCAGAGAAAAACAAAGACTCACCAGCTTCAAGTCAGAGTTCATGAGACTATTCCTCAGCTGTTTTCTCTGATAGGGGCTGATCACTAAATCTGTCACTGGGTGAAGTCCTGTCATGTTTTCAGAGCCGGATCTAGGCAGTGAGGCTTACTGGCAACAGGGAGCCATGGTTGTGCGGCAAGTTTTTTTTGGCAAAATCTAAATATACTACGCATTAATATATTCGTATAAGTGTATAATCGCTGCAATATTAAGTTCATTTGGTTTTCGTAGCCTTATAATTATGATATATATATATATATATATGTTGTTCCCACTACAGGTGTGCAGCAATAATGACAATCCAGAAAATAAAATTCAACAATTTTATTCAAAGGCTCTGCTCACAGTTCATAGGCCTCCTCGGTTTACCTCTCAAATATCGCTAACAAGGCAGGGATTAAGTTCACAACAAACCACTGTGGTGTACATGTCTTACACACTCTGTGAAATAACACACTTATAGTTTGCACACAAATTTATCTCACTGCAAACAGTAAACCACCTCAATTATGCCTTCTCTGACGGCCTAGCTGAGATTTAACCGGAGCGCGGTTAGTCAGTGGGGGTGGGGATGCCAGCAGATAATAATACAAATAACAAACAAACAAACAAAAAAAGAAGAAAAAAACTAGTCCGCCGCGAGGGCAATACCCAGATCTTTTCTGCCCATTACCGGCTCAGACTAGACAAAGAGAAAAAACTCAAACCACAAAATAAACACAGCGGCAGGAAAAGCAGCTAATAGGCCACCTGTACTCCGTAAGGACACAAGTATATAAGTCTTAAACACTTTATTAAAGCCATAACAATACAAAAGACCAAATGTTAACCTATTACATCACGTAAGTTTAAAATACCTGATGTGTCGAACTGTCCCCTTATCGACTACCAGCTACTCGCAAGCCCAGCAGGACAACAGGTCCGTTTCGCAAGCTGCCATCCTCCCCTCCTCCTCTTCCCCCTCAGTAGCCGAGACACTTGTCCTTCACCTGGCCCTTCCTGCACCTCTACCTCTTCCTCTCCCTCGTCTTCCTCCTCTCCCTCTTCCTCCTCTCCCTGTCTCCTGTGGAAAAACAATCTGTAAACACATATTATAATATCTATCCTACCAACCTATTTGCTGCACTGTGACTTTATAATATAAAACATGTTGTTCTTAGCATAACTGTGCTAATGTCTGCTCCTGTTACCAAAACCATTAGGAATAAAACACTAACCTCTCACTGAGTAAGAGATGATGTAGAGTGAGCCGGTCGTTATGGAGAAATAAACCATATCATGTCGGGGTTTATTTCTCCATCACCACCGGCTCACTCTACATTATCCTGCTTATTACATGGGTTGCAAGTGAAATAAATTATTTGAGACACAATGTTGATCAAAAGAAGACTTTTATCGATTTATAAATTGCGTCATTTAGTGTATTAATCTGTCCATAAAAGTCCAGTCACTTCTCCTCTGTGTTGCTAACCCTCCTCCCGGTCGTGTGCATTTGTTTTCAACAAAGCCGTTGAGAAATCAATCTATGGAGTGGTGGGTTATCATACACACATTATGTGTTTGTGTTGTGTAGTTTTATATGTCATACACAAGAGATTGCAGGTTACGGGGCGTGTTTGTGTTACCGAGACGAGAGCTGGACACGGAGTCAGAGGCTCTGATGTTGCAAGACTGGTTCTCAACCAAAAGATGCCAGGTGGAAGGCAGAGAGCCTCCATTCTCCCTCATTTATCTAACTATAGTTAGCCATAGTTCATCTTATACTCTTTTCCTCTGTGCTCCTCTGATCAGAGCACCGTCCCTAGCAATGATGTGTTATACTTAACAACAGTCTATTTTACAGAAATAACAGACCGTAGAATGCAGCGATTGACCAATCAGGATGCAGCATTCAATAGAGTCATGTAATAATAACCTATAACATATCGTATTATGGTTTAGATCTTCACCTCATGACTCGATGTTCCTGAAATACTGCCAGTCGTTGAAAACGCAATTTCCACAGTTTTTTGTCTTCGGAGGCCACCGTCACTTTGCCGACGCCGGTGGGGGGGGTGAGTGCGAGCAAGCGAGTGAGTGCTAAATATATATATATATATATATACATCTTTTTCATTAGAGTTTTCTGGCATTGTGAGGACGTTTGGATCAATAAACCAAAGCTGATGTTCAATTTTGGAAACATATGAAACATCATTCACTGTCCACATATTTGGGAGGCACCAGAACACATTGTATATCCACATTTTGATCAGATTCAATCAATTTTTCTTTGTCAAACGTTGACATAATCCTCTGAATCTTCTCTCCTTTTGCAGCTTAATTCACTGACATGTTTCCTGTTGGCCAACTATTAACTGTAATCCAGATAAAAGTGATGCACTTTGGCCTTTCATGTACCAGGCTGGTCTGTTGGTCTGTGATTAATGAACCACTTCCGTCTTCTGCACCGTGAACTGTGGCCCGGACTTAATTAAAACTCAGCCATTGACCACCAATCATAAATTACTTCCCACAACCTGTGACACTTTTGGAATAAAAAGAACAAATTAGTTTCTTACCAATTAATAATTTACAAATGAAAGGGAATAACAATCCCGGGACACAGATCTGCACGCTTCTCCAGCTTTGAGAAGGCTGACAGCGCCATCCCTGAGCACGAGGCAGCAGCCTCTGCTGTGTGATTGATGCCTGTTGTCTGCTGTGCTTGTGTTTTGCAGGTAGCTGCTGTCATCACAGTGTCGCCTCAGTGCTCCTGCCCAGTCTGATCCCTGACCTGAGCAGCTGGTTTCCAGTAGGAGGGAGCTGCCATGAAACAACATCTCTACTCCATCATCTCTGGCTCTGTTTACATGTGCTTCAGGCTGGGGACGGAGGCCTTCCTAAGTATAACCATTTATCAAGAGGTAGTCCTGATCTGGGCCTCTCATGTAATCATCATTGTGGTTTCTATTTATTTGTTTTTTTTTAATGCTGTGGCTGTGTTCTGTGATGAGTGTTATCATCAACGCTAAAGTCACAAATGTGGATTTAGTCATTACACCAGAGGCACAGAGGGGGTGTTTCCTGTCTTGGTTGTGGCAGGTCACTGTATATTACACACACACACACATACACATACACACACACACACAGCAGCAGCCCCTAACTGTGGGGTTTTATCAGAAAACCAGATGAAAAAGGACTAAAAGCTTCAGGGTGAGACGAGGCAGCTTGAGCTTTACTGTCTTCGCTGCTGAACTGTACACTCTGTTCCCTCTGTGCATTTTTACTCAAATAAACCTCATATTTATCAGCCTGTTGTGTAATTTAGTCAGTGTTATACTGTATTGTTTCTTGATATTGGCAAGTATTATTTAGCCAAATGTATCTTCCAAAATAAAAGTCTATGTTCAACAGCAACAGGAAGCTCTCACTGTGTCTGTTCCATCTGAAATAATGTGAGATTGTTGACTTGTATGTTTGTAAATGTATGTCATGTGTTATGACAGTAGGTCAACAGCTCACTCCCATCCAGACTATATCAAGCAGTCATGTGAGTTGTTTCAGCAGATACACCCAATGAGACATATGCTTATGGTTAAGTTAGGTATATTAACCCTCCTGTTATGTTGTGGGTCAAATTGACCCGTTTTAAAGTTTGAAAATCTTTAAAAAATAGTTAAACGTAATTTTTCAGCATGAGACTTCTTCTGCTTGGCTTAATTAGTGTAAACAACATATAAATGTCTGTCTGTCTGTCTCTGTCTTTCTCTCTCTCATACACACCCATTCTCTCAACCTCATCTATAAAGTGCGAGAGTGCAGGTGTAATGACTGGACGGTAAACAGTGGGGGGCAAAACATATCAAGATTCTTTGCATGGGGGTCAATACAGAAAATCTTTCTCCAAATGACTGCTGTAGAAGACAGGTCTGTTTTGGGGAGAAGTGGATGGTGCTGGATAAAATGTATTCACATGCATGTGTCAAAAAAAAAAAGTCTGTATAGTTCATAATAAAAACAAAATGAGGCGGTGTTCTGATGGGTGAGTGGTCACAAAGCACATCCCATATATGCTCTGGCCCATGTGCAGGAGATCACTGGTTTGACTCCTGACCATGAACATCATGTGCTGCTGCCTATATGTTTCCCCATTCTCTCTGCCCGTTCCTTGTCATACTGGCCTATCTAATAATGGCAAAAATGCCCACAGAATAATTAAAAATAAATGAATAAATAGAAGAATTTGACAAAAAATCCTTGTGATGGAGAATTATTTCATTTTATATTTAGGTCTTTCCCATGTACATAAAAAATGTTTAAACATGTATTTTTTATGAAAAACAAGTGGATTATTCTAACTAAACCATAACCTGGCAGAGGTAAAATACTCCATTGCACCAAATACTGATGGAATTCTTAATAATAGAGTTAGTAACGACATATAAACAATGTTTATTTGGAGTTTTGATTTCTGATTTTTTTGGATAATTAAACATGTGCTGGGTCAAACTGACCCATGAACATCATTGGTGTTCATTGGTCAGCAATACTTGTTTGATAAGATTGTAGTCAAAATAATATCGAGAGGTAAATAGCTGTAGCTTCATTTATGAATCGGCGCATCTCAACTGGCAGGAGTGTGAGACTGTAATGTGAGGTAAATAACAACAAAACCATTTGTGACCACTGACGCATAAATCCTTTGAAACTAGAAACGTAATTCAATTCTAATTAAATGTATAAAAACAAAGACTCAGTAAGACTAAGAAATTCAGAAGTGAGATTACACCTCATGTGAACATCAAAATCCCAAACCATGAAGATCTTAATAAAAAACTTAATAAAAAAAAAAAAACCTGTGAAATCAGGTAAACAAAAAAATGGCCCTAATGAGCCAGGCCAGCAGGAAATTAAAATACAATAGGTTGTATTCCAAGTCTGCACAATTGCAACTGTAAAAGAATAATGAGGTGCTGAGTTTACCAAGTGGCATGTAAACGGGTTTCTACTAAGTACAGTGAAGGCACCACCATGACCTGAGAGCTGGGGAAATAAGGTAAAAGATCAGTCTGTGGAGCAGAGCTTGGTCAAAAGAAGAGTAATCTATAGTCTGCCATGTTTCAGTCAACAGTATAGAGTCCATACTCGTGGACGTGGTATTTCAGTAGTTGAGTGACCCCTGCCCCCTCCTCAAGCTTCTGCGTTTTTCATGAGATGTGAGCTCTGGAGTCATTCAAGTTAGGAACCTTCATCATGGTTAGCATTGGTTTTATTCTTATCAAAAAGACATGCTGTGAATAAACAGGTAATAGGATACACTCATGTTCCAAACATGCATCTGCATCTCCTCAGTACACGACAGATGCATCACGGTCATTTGACGATCAAACCTGAAAACAGATATATATTTTATTTTATTTAAGTACATGTTCTGTTCATTCACTGTGCTATCATCACGTTTTATATAAATGTGTGTGTGTGTGTACATGCTGCACAACAAATTCTCCTCAAAACCTTTGAAAAGTGAATTTAGAAGCTCTGTTTACCTGTTTCTAGAAGCACAACTCCATGCAGTAGTGATTTAACATGCATCACATGTGAGCCATGAACCTGCAATTAAAAGCACCTCCAGAAGAGAGACGACGACTGTGTGTTACAGGGGGGGACAAGGTACATGATCACATGTTTACATAAATGCACACACTCACCAGAGGAGTGACCTGGCCTCCACATGTTACAGGTTATGAGTGTCCTGCAGTATGAGTTAATAACAGCAATTTCCCTCTTGTCTTTATTGCTTCACATTTCTGGCAGTCTTATTCACAGATAGTAATGGGCTCAAGCTGATCTGAGGACTGGTGATTACGCTGCTGTGTGTTGTCCCCTGGGGCTGCAGAGATAAGTATGATGTCATGCTGTGCAGCCGCAGGGTCAAGTTCCACAATTCATCCTCTTTTCTTTCTTTTTTTTTTTTTAACTTTCCACCAGAGGAACTAAAAATGTGTTGGCTCTCCTCTCAGATTTGCCTGTCATCACTGATCTCTGTGTTTGATGTTTGGGAATTATTGAGTTATGAAAAGTGCAAACGCACTTCAATCACTCATTT
>OMNW01005570.1:48774-73924 GCA_900303245.1 Selene dorsalis | reverse complement strand
AAGGAAGGAAGGAGGAAGGAAGGAAGCATGGAGGGGGGAACAGAGTGAGGGAGGAGGAGAGCAAGGGGAGAAAGGATGAGGGAGGAGGAGATGTGCTGCTGTACTATAAAAATAATCTTAATGCAGAAAAGGGAAGAGCTGGCGTGTAGTGAGCGGTGAGCCAGTGGGGAAGAAAAGAGGAGAGGTGGTGTTACAGCAACAACTAGAGAGAACCAAGGATGAAGAGGCAAAGAAAAGGGCAACACTCGCTCACTGATGTGATAAGAAATGAAGGCAACATGGCCAACACTACCTCTCTCTTTCCATCTCTCTTCCTCACACACACACACACACAGTCACAGTCAAACCAACACATATAGCGGCCTCCTCCACATGCACTTTCCCTCCTCCTGTGGGTCAGTGCGCTGGGGCATGAGCATGAGTTCAGCCTCCTCAGGTATGCAGTCTGAAAAGAAAAGCAAAGAGCAGATCACAGCAGACCACTGCTGCCACACTGCAATGAACTCACTTACCTATAGATTTACTCAAGTTAGCCCCCATGAAGAAATCAGAGTACTCATAACACTGATCTAAAAGAAGCTTTTTTCCCTTTTATATGTTCATTTGTCTTTTTTTTTCATGTAATACATGAAAACAGGTAGTACCTAAGATTATTATCTGCCTTTTAAACGAGCCTCTAAATAAAAGTCAAAATATAGTTGATAGATGATAATTGTCATTTTCATGTTAAGAAGCAAAAGTCTCACATTACAGTTAATTATTTGGATTCATTTTTACATCAGTCTCTAACTTTAAGGGCACTCAAAGTCAGGAGACGGCTGCGATCAAAATCAAAGTTGAATTTGCTGGTCGTATGTCAATCTGTGTTCAACAGATGGGTGAATAAAAAGTCTGTCTCCTGGAATAACAAAATAAGACACTTTAAAACAGAATTGTACAAGATAAATAAGAGATTGTAACTACAGAGCTTTTCACAAAGCTATTAAGATCTAACTGGCAGATTTCGGGATAACCATAATCCTTAATAAGGTTACTTTAATCTAACCATTGCATGCAGATTTGGGTTCAACTTTAACTGTGTTTTGATCTTGAAATACCAATGAGTTCACGATCACACGTTCTGGTCGTGATTCAATAATCAGTTATATCAACTTTCAAGCAAAACTCCTGCAGAGATCTCCTCTTTAGTTGACAGGCACAGATTAAATTAAATGCTAATAGGATTTAATAACTTAGGCTATGAACTGATCAGAAATGAAATTGAAATGAAATTTCATTCTTCAGCTCAGTTCTGATGCTACAGATTTCCAAAATGTGGAGATGTTTTTTGAAAAATAATATGAAACATAGCTCACTGTGATCTTCTGTTAATGTTCATTATGATCATTTCTACTGCGACTGAGAGAGAGAGGGAAGTGATGGGACAAGGCAATGATATGAGGTAGACACAGTAATATTCAACACTGGCGCACAGATGTCCCATCACGATTGATGGAGCAGGAGTGAGCGGTTTACAAAATTAGCAGGTGCAACATGGAAAGCCGACGAGTTCCATATCATTTCTGATGCATGCAGATTGAGCAGAAGGTAATCAATCTGGCTATAGGTATCTGAACTTCTCACCCTGCCCCTGTGAGCACACAACAAATGTCACTTTTTATTAGAGCAGCTGCTCCTGAAACTCTCCCCACATAGCTCTGCTGTTACTAGATGACACACAACAGAATTACCCAGGATCCTAAATCATGCATCATTGCATCAGCTAAAATTATTACATTTATGTCATCATCCTTGCATGACTCTCAGGTTTTCTCTAGATCTACAGCCGTGTTCTAATCTGCTTGTATTGAAAGTAATGATAAACATTTGATTTTCATGCAACTCATTTTTAAGGGACCTCAGAACAGAGCGCATCACGGAACAATGACCTCATGCCACAACATCATAATGTCACATTCACCAAAGGTCCAGCGCTGCTCGCTTGTTTTACTCCACAAGTTCATTTTCTCCTCTTTAATAAGAGCCACACATCAGCGCACCTTGAGGCCTTTCCACCTGTCTGTCAACTGTCATGGGCGCATCAATAGGCTGGAGGACAGGATGAGTGTGTGTGTGTGTGTGTGTGTGTGCATGCGGTTGCGTGTCCACCACTGCTTGCAGACGTCCTGTTGTCATGATAAACCTGTGACAGCTGTCATCCCGCAAGCAGCACTCTCTCCCACGGCGCACATGCACACACGCACACACCACAGTGCTGCACCATTGCTCTGCTGTAAATGTGATGGTGATGGGGTCTCAGCAGGTCTTGGTTCAGGTTCTGGGTCATTTACACAAATCTCCTTAACTGTCCAGCTGTGGGACGAGTGTCTATCTGGATAACTGACTGGTCTGTCTGTCAGGGCCTGTCTGCCTGCATGCCTGCCTGCCTGTCTGTCTCTCTGACTGTCTGTCTGGATGATATGGCGACTGATATGAATGTGGTCAAATGAATGAATGTATTCTAAATGAATAAATAACTTTTTCACACCTGTACATTTTGAATACTTCAGAGCATATAGTTGGGGACAATGCACTCCTTGTTTTTCATCTCAAATGATTTTGAACACCCGTTTGTGTCAACGCTTGAGCTAAACATAAGACAGAAACAATCAAGAGCGTGTTTTGTTCCTAACTTCAACACTTTGATTTATTGATAATGGCTCAATCTATCTTGAAATTCATTTCAAACCATTTATTTTTGTTTTATCATGTTTCTCGTTTCCTATCTGATACACTTTGTACCAACCCTTTGTCTATTTCAGTCTGGTTCTCTATTTTTCGTTTCACTCTAATTCTGTTTGTCTCTGTTCTTTATCTTTATGTTCCCCCCTGTTAGCCACCATGTATTTCCTGTCTCTACTCAGTGCACTCTGTTCCGTCCGATTTCTAATATCTTTTGCTAATGTCTTATTCATTTCTATTGGTTATCGTCTGTTGCTCGATGTAAGTCTTGGACCACAGTTATTCTTTTTAACCCTCCTGTGGGTGGAGTCTGGCTTGGTCCCTACCTTATATCTGTCATCTGTACATGCATTTCTTAAGGATGAGCCTGGAGGATGTACATGTACACCTGACAGTGCCTGTCTACACTCTTATAAAGGATGTGTCTTTTTCAGCTTATCAGTGAGTGCAGTTCAGGAGCCCACATCTTCTTTAAATACTGATGCTATCAACATCTGAAGTGTTGTAGAGTTATATAAATCATGTGTCATCCTAAATTGCACTCACTGATGTGTAGGAAAACGCATGTCTGCTGTAAGAGCGTGTTACATGCAGTATTGCCTCTTTTATGTATAACTATAAATTATACAGGTATAATTTATACCATGTTTACAGTTGGACTTGTACGCTCTCAGAAAAAAAAAGTTCAACATTGTATCTGTTATCACTGGGGCAATGGATACTTGACTGGGCTCAATTTGCTTTTGATGAATACATTTCTTAATGTTAAGACAAACCTCTACATTTCGGATCTATTTGAATGCATTGGGTTAAAAAAAAAAAAAGAACAACATAATTTGACAAAGTGGAATTGTTCCCAGTCTCTTTAATGAATAACCAGCCAACCAAGGTCCCAGTGACACAACAAGGTCCAATGTAGTATGTTTTTTTCTCCGTGAGTGTAACTGTATAAATTATATGTGTATAATTTATGCCGTGTGCACAGCGCAATCCATGTGTCTTTATCTGTTATACAGTAATCAGCACTACTATCAATTATGAATAATACCATCAATCAGATGTGATCAGCAATAGAGAAAATTAGGCCAATCTATTGTCACATCTGTTCTATATGTTTTGAAACTAACGAAGGATCAGTCGATAGACTGCCACTAAACCGGCCAATTTGAAAAGTCGATTCTAAACTTCCTTGGTGGCGATTGGAGGAGACGAGAGCGGAGCTCTGTGATTGGATAAAAGGAAAACATGCCTTCTTATAAGAGGAGAGGACAGCAGCTCTGAGTGTGACAGGAACTGCAGCCTAATCCCTAAACCCCATCCCAATTCTAACTGGCGTAAATAAACCAGCATCATTCTCCAAAATCTTTAAAATAAGAACTGTTTATACATTACTATGTATATTATTTTTTATATCTGCTTCATATCTGAAGTGTGAAGTGAGATCTCCATATTTTCACAATATGGGTTGCTAATATTAAAGTCATCCATTTCTAACATACAAGCCACAAAATAACATTAAAAGTTGAGAGCACAGAGTGTACTTTTAATCTACTACAATTAAGATAATTAAGAAAAATCATCTCATAGAGGGAGAGATGTGGGGAGTTGGGCTGGCTGACCTTTAATCAACTTGAATGGTAAAGGAATAATGTTAGGTTGATTAGAGAATTACATCTTAATTGCCAATTTGGAAAATAACCTGGCTGAATCCATTTGTTAATTGACCTGCCCCATCTTGTATAGTGGTGAAAATCAAAATCATTTATCCAAAAATCAAGAAATTGAATTAAAAAAAAAAAAAAAGTCCGCCCCTCAGTCCCTCCTCCTCTCCCTAACCCAGGTTTTCTATTTGTCACTCTGATTTGATTGACAGCTGAGGACACATGTGGGGGCACTGTGAGGGGCGGCAGTGGGGTGGTGACCAGTCCCGGTTACCCCGGCAACTATGGTAACCAAGCCGACTGTACTTGGATCCTATTGGCCGAACCTGGAGACACCATCTCTGTCATCTTTACAGACTTCCAGACAGAGGAGAAGTATGACTACCTGGAAGTGGAGGGATCTGAACCACCAACCATCTGGTGAGTCACTTACTTACTTTATTTATTCATATACATGTGCATATGTCCCAGCCATTGTGTTAGTGAGACATTTAACAGAGCTGTCTGTTTATCTGTGAGAGTCAGTATTTGTGTTCTGGATTGCAATAGAGAGATGAGTCACAGTTCAGAGTTAAATTGCAGGAGAGTATGGGACATATTTCCAAGTGTATGAGGCATACAATTAGCCAGATGGTGAAAATGATACATATGTACATGTCAAGCAACAACATTCAGGGGTGGATAGCAAGGTCTTTGACCTGGATGACCTTATTATTAGGTACTGACATATCCAAACAAATGTAGAGAAGCAGAGTAATATAGTGTAGTCAGTGTGAGTGTGTATAACAGAATATAACAGTGTCCCACTATCACATGACACATCATCATGCCACATGCCACATGTGATAGCGGTCCTGATTCATACTTTAAAAAATAAAGAAAGAAAGGACTCATCGATATTGTTGATATTTCTGATCTGGCATTTCAGTGAAGATAGCGCAGTCACAGTGTCACTGAATTTATGGTACAATTTAACCACACTTGGAGAACAGTGATAAAACAGTAGAACAGGTAATAAAAATAAGTTAGAACTCAGGTGAGAATGGGTAATAAAAAAGAAAACTTCACCACAGATATAAAGAAGTAAAGCAACTTTTATCAGAAAAGGAAAATAATAACAAGCACGTTCTGTGTGTGTTCGTGTGTGTGAGGTCACACTGCACATGTACAGTTTTTCTGCATGAGCCATGTATTTTACAGAACAATCAATTGATCTATGGGGTGTTGGGTGGCTCAGTGGGTTTAGCAGGCGCCCCATATGCGGAGGCTATAGTCCTCGCTGCAGCTGGCCCCAGATTGAATCTCGCATCGGGCGGCCCTTTGTTCCGTGTCATTCCCCCTCTTTCTGCCTTCCCATTTCCTGTCTCTCTCAACTATACTATCAATTAAAGGCAAAAAGCACAAAATATACTCAAAAAACATACTAAATACTAAAATGAATTGATCTATGCTCGTTAGGTCTGTTTGTGGTTTTCTATTATTTCCTTATGTGTTTTTAGATGGTTCACTCATAACTATCATATTTTATAAATCTGGCTAATTATTGATTGTTGGTAAATTAGGGTATTGATCAACCATTGCTGTTACTGTAACCAATTTGAATCTAATCATGGTCAGGGATATTAGTGTGTTTATCTGTGTCATTGATTTGGAAGTAATAGGGGTCAGGCAACTGCTTTTAGTGTGAGTGTGAGAGTTGCTGTGCAGCTGCATGCCATCCTGCTCACTCATCTGTGCCTGTGTGTGTGATTGTGTTGATTGTGTGTATGTGTGTACAGGTATCTGATTGTGCTCTGTTGGTCACATTTTATCACATGCACTTATTCACACCTTCTGTTAATGGCTTCAGGAGGCTCATTTGTAACAGGCCACAGTGAGTCTTCAATCTCATTTTGAAAATAACAGCATTTGCCTTGATTTTCAGAATTTCAGACTGAACATTTATTTGAGAATTAGAATATTGTTTTTATCATTCAGCGCTTAAGTCATAAATTCAGAACAATAGAGAGACAGAGGTATTTAACTGTTTTTATTTGACGTTTAACACTGTTTATTTTGAGAGCCAAATGTTGCACAATGCATTTGTGACTATAGACAGATCAGGTGCAGTCAGTTGGTTTATAATCAGCAATATGTTTCCAGTAAAATAAACTCTACTTATAACCCTGTAGCACTCTGAGATTCCTTTGATGAAAAGTGCATTACAAATAAAAATTATTATTATTATTATGATTATAAAATGACTTTAGATTTTACTTTCACTCAGTCATATAATCGAGGAGGGATACAAATTCATAATAACAAACAGAAAGAGTTTGATCAGTGAATAAGTAAATAAATCATTGAGGTTTTCCCTCAAGCAGACTGTTTGAGAAAATATACAGGAAAACTATCATTAAAAAAAAACACATTGTATGACATGCACATATTAACAAATGGTTTGTATCCACCTCATTATGCATTTTGTTAGGACTCCATGTTCACAAACAGCTCGTTCCTTTCAGTGAGGAACGCACAATTACAGAAATAAATTTCAAGATGCACAAGACACCTAATTTAAATAAGTGACTTTAATGGCTTTGCACTTGGAAAGAAAACGTATGTAAAGGAGTATTCCTGTGGAGAAGAGTGTCTCGTTTATTACTCATGATAGAAAAAGTCAGGCTTGTTTGGGATGATGCAGTGCTCACAGGGGCATTTCAGCACAACTCCTCAAGTCTCACAGTGGATGTGCTACGTCAATACGTGATTTGACTCCTGTCAAACAAGAAGATGAAATAATACAAAAACAAATACAAAACTAACCTAAACCCCTGATGAGTGGATAAATGTTCCCTAGTATGAATTATCCATTTGTTCTGAGGCATCTTGATGACAAGGTCACAGCCGCCTTTTTCCTTCATTTTTCTTTCATCCTTTAAATGGTACAGGAGGATGTTGGTGTTGTAAGTGTCTAGAGGATTCTTCCTCAACATGAACTGGGCTGCCCTAGACCCTGCAGTACCAATTTAGAAATGTTTAAATGCCGAGGTGTACCTAAGCAATGTTGCACGGTGCATCCCCTCATGGCTGCAGTAAGCCTTTTGCAGTGATAATACTAAGCTGTATAATGCTTCAACATTCGTCATCTCCTTGTGGCTCCAGGGAAATGACAGTGATGCAAGTTTACTCCAGTCACCTACACCTCATAGTGCAACCCCATGGAAAAAAAGCCTGACTGGTAAATTTGCATAATAAATATTATGCTGAATGACTCACTGTATCCTGTATCATGCTGGTTTTCCTGCACACATCATGAATGTGTGCTGGAAGCCAGCATGACACAGAAAGAACCGGGGACTCTAAGAAAGCACAGTGATTCCATTGACAAATAAGTAGATAGTGAGTCTTCCCTTCCATATTCCTTCGGTGGAGGGAAAATTTCATTCGGGCCAAAAAATGCATGCGAGCCTAATGAGTGACACAAGGAAAAGGATGGATGGAGAGTGTCTAGTTATTGTTGTCTTTTGCCAACTGAAGAATTAAATTAGTTTATTTCGTGTTTTAGCTCTTTCTTCTGGAGCTGAAAAAGACACAAATGAGATCATGAATCAATGAGGCAAAAAAAAAAAAATGATTCGATGATTAGTCGACTAAAGGCAAAATCTGACAAATTAGATTCGACTATGAAACCCCTTAGTCAAAGACAGCCCCAATTCACACAGTTAGGTAAGAGCTGGGATTAGAAGCTGACATGAAAACAAGAGCATTTTTGACATTGGTTAGTCTTAGACATTGGAGCCTTTTCTCTTTTCATATATTTTCCTCCCTAGTATTTTTTTTCCTGCTGGTCTGAAAAATTGTATCTGAACATCACTTCAAGCACAGGAATTTGTCATAACCCTGCTGGATGTAGGGAAGTTAACCCCACATATATTTGCCAGACCAGTCAATAGGTTGCCATCCTTGAAGCCTTTTTACTCATTCAGGGACTGCCTTCAACAAACAGAGGTGTGTTTTGACTTCTGCAGCTCTAGAAGGAGCTAAAACTGGTTGCAAATCAAATGACACAGATTCTCTAGTTAGGTGCATTGCAAAGAATGGAGGTGGTATCAGTGCTTCTTTGCATGCAAGTACATGCGTTCCTGCAACAGCTAGTGTGCATGTTCCCTGTCGATGTATGTACAGTGTCATCAGTTGATATTTGTCCTCTTTGTTCTCATGAAAACTGTTTGATCATGAAAAGCTTGATATTGACAAAAAGCCACTCTGTACACAATCCTGAGCCCACCCCCCTTCTCTGTAAACAACCTTTAGTTACCTGTCTTATCAGAATGATGATGGGTTTAGAGGAGAGACAGATTGAAATGACATTAAAGTAGTGCAGCAGGGAAGCATACTAAATACTGACCAAACAATTCATTACCATGAGGGAAAGTCTTGCACATTTTACCAGTAATAGGAACAATGGGGATGAAAGGGGCGTTCTTTTGAGATGATCTGGACAACAAACCTACAATGATGTGAATATGATTATCAAGCTCAGCTATTGAGCTTGAACAGCCAAGAATCCATTGACAGAAAAAAATGTTTCCCCAAGACATACCTGAGTAAATGTACATATTGAAAATCCTCAATAGGCGCTGTATACAAAGCAATATACAAACAACACAGCAGTTTACAAAACTCATTTCCAAAATGGAAGAAATAGAGGACAGATAATATTCACAAGATTACCTGCCAACTTAGGGAACCATTGGAGGATGACTTTTGCTAATGAGAGTGTCCCTGAGAAGTCCCAGGACTCATAGCATAATTTCCAAACAACATTATAGTCTATGTGAATGCATGCAAATGAGATCTTTATTTACTGTGGGCATAATAAACACAAAGACGATCTGAAGTCAAAGGATGATGAAGATGATTTTGAAATCTAAAATAATCTCATATCTAGGTATACAGTTAATTAACTATTTTAGTGATGTATATGAACAAATCACCTTCCACACTTTGACACACTTTGTTCTGTTTAAATAGCTGTACTTGCTATTAGAAGATTCAAACCATTGATCCTTTTGTTGCATAGCGTTTGTGAAAACTAGGTCATGCTGCCTGCTTTCTTAGCAGTTGTCTCACAACACCAAGGTCTAATATTCTTATTTCCATTGGAAATTGGGAAAGATGCAAATAGCTTAAGTAATAATTTTGAACGGCAATTAGCAGAGGAGGCTAAAAGTGTGCAGGAGTATGCCATGTGTTTATCTGCTGCCTTAGGGCTGACAACAGTCGACCACACAACAACACAGAGATATTGCCAACATCCATGTTCATACAATCACACACACACACACACACACACACACACACACACACACACACACACACACACACTGTCACTCCTCACAGAAACACAGTGACAAACTTGCATGCTTGCTGTTACTCTCCCCTTCTCACACAGACACTTGTGTCTAATCAGTATGCAGAGAGGTGTGCTCACGCCTGTGAGAATAGTATATCGCTGTGAGCTAAGTGCCTGTAATCCTAGCCTAACACTACACACCCATATACGCTCACACACAAGTTTTATATTTTGTTGTTTCAGAATCAGTTGCCCTTGAAACCAAGTAGAGCATCTTGAATAGAATGATCTGTCTCCCGCTCCCTGTCTCACTGCCTCTCTCACCCTGTCTCCCTGTTCATCTGCACGTTTGTCCCTGTCTTTCTTTCTCTCTGTCGCTCTACTGTCTTACAAGTCTCTCACCACACGACTCCAAGAAATAGCATACTGTTTTCTGCTCTTACTGTAGGTGCGCTGGCTTGACAGCTCATCACCAAAATTATGGCAAGGGTGGACTGAGCTATTCAAAGTCTGTCATTTATCAATCTCCGTCATGTCTGAGATTTGTTTTTAAGAGGCACTGAAAATTAATTTGTCAGGCTGGAGCTAGAGCTGAAGCCTTGTCTCCAAGTGCCCGGAGTCATGTTGCTGTAGGCGAGTTGGTTTAGCAGACTGTTAATTCCACTCAGACGCTACAGTGTGACACAGATATTCGCATACATGCATTTTACATTTTCATTACTTCTCTGCAAAGCCTCAGACACTGCAGTCATCAAACTACTTTAAAAAATAAAAAAATAAAAAAGCTAATCTGGATCCATCAGGACTGAATAATTACAGGCTCACATCAAACCTGTCATTTATTAGTGAAGTCATAGAGAAAGCTGTGTTTAGACATCTCACCAACCTTCTGGCTGAAAAGAATTATCTTGACATTTATCAGACTGGATTTAGACCCCAAAACAGCACTGAGATAGTTCTTATCAAGGTTTTGATAAGACCTGAGGCATTAATCCCACCATTGACTTTGTAAAAGTCTCTGTCCTCATGCTCTTAGATTTTACCACTGCTTTTAATACATGACAGCATATTAATAGTCAGACTAGAGCGCTGTTTTGTGCTGTGTCCTGAGCTGGCTTAAGTCGAAACTCCATGATTTATCAGTGAAAGATTCAAAGTCAGTGCTCACCAACAGTCTGTCACTAAAAACTGAAAATCAGGCTAGAAACCCAAGTGCTGTGCTTGATTATGACCAGGATTCCAGCAACCACATCCAGTCAGTAACAAAATCAGTTTCTTATCACCTCAAAAATATTGCCAGATCAAAAACCTGATGTCAACACCTGATCCAGGGAAACATGTACATTAGATGCATTTATCTCTACAAGGCTGGATTACTGAAACAGGTCTGTTTGATTGCAGTCTTCAAAATACATGAAACACTGCAGGCCCTATCTTATACCTGGTACAAAGTACAACGCACGTACTTCTCTAAAGCTTCAGGCTACAGGCTTCTCTGTGGTAACGTGGCTAACCTGCTGATTTGTTTACTTTAATGGAGAGACACAGCTAGGTTCTGTACACTGGATTGAGTCCACGTGAGTCCCACAGATTTTCCAACAGCATCAATCAAAATTTACTCATTCTGTGCAGTGTTGAAATCGGTCTGTTGTTTCACTTGGCTCATGGTCGTATTGTTCTGCTGTGTCCGGCCTTAGCCTAAACAAATACTGTAACAGGTCGGATGTTTGTGTGAGAGAACTGAACACTGATGAGTTTACAAGCTGCTCTTTTCAAAGTATCAGTATTTGTCTGGGAGATGCAAAAGGAGCTGAGACAAGAGACAAAGAGTTTAACTGTGTTGTTATGGGAGAGTTATTGAGGATGTGTGTATGCGTGTGTAGGTGTGTGCGTGTGTGTGATGTTATGCTTTCCGAGTGCTAATCAATGCTCCTGGCAGTGAGGATGCTGGGATAGCAGCACTATCCCGAATAGGAAATGGAGCAGTGACCTTGAACACAAACACACACACGCCTTTTCTGATTCTCACACACACACAGAAACAAACACACACATCAGGTTATTTCAAAGATACACAAGCGTATAAATACACATAGATAGGGAGGCAGACTAGCCTGGTTCCAGACCTCTGACTCAAGGTCCACATCCTGATTTTTCTAGCTATTAAATAGATCGTATATGTGTCAATAATGACTGACAAACACCTTTGCAGTCAGAGCGTGTGTGGGCATGGTTTAACTACTAACAGCACTATGGAGGTGTGTTTTGCGAGTGCGTCCCATTTTGTTTCTATCCTGTGCAAAAACATACCAACACATACCAATAATTTTCCAATATTTCCACAGATTGACAGGTGTGGGTAATAAATAAGCCATGTGCCAGTGGAATGCAGGGTGTCTGAAAACAGCAAACTGGCAAACATGGATGTAAACAGTGCCAGTTTCCAAATTTCAAAAAATAGTCAGCTTTGCAAAAGTTTTATGAGGAAGGCAAGGAAGTCTTCATATAACTAAGCCCCCAAGGATCCACACGAAGCTTTTTCGCAAGAGGAAGCTAGATGTAAAAAGAACCTTGTTTGAGGGAAAATACAAGGGTTTACCTCTAAGCTAGTGGAACCAAAGTTTCCCTGTGGTTAGATCATCTTCCACAGTCTCAGCATGCTCACACTATGTTAAAAGAACCATTCCAAACAATACATGATATATGTATTATATTATGACATTATGATCGCATTATTTTTATGACAGTTAGGTTTATATATACCATAGCAATAGAGCTGTGGCTTGAGGAGCTGTAGCATTTCAGAAACTACCATGAGACTGGGTGTGTAGCTGCTCATGCTAGCTGATGATAGCTGCTGGCCAGGTTCAGCCAGTGGTTTTCCCCTTCACTCCTGCTAATGGGCAGAGCTGTTTGTCAGTGAAGTGCAAGTGCAATGTTTTTCCACCAGAACAGCAGAGATAAAATGCCAAGTAACAGTAATTCCATCCCTGTGCATTGTTTGTAAGTCGAATTGGAGTGGGGAAAAAAACTCCCAAAAGAACAAACAACTTAAAAAGTTTCTTGTTTTGGTTAAGTTTTTGTGACACTGTGCATTAGAATTAGTGGCTGTCTGCAAGACAACATCTCGGATACACAGAAATGTTGTTGTTGTTGCGGTTACTTTTTTCTCCAAAATGAACTGCTGCAAACCACACCAACCACTTATCAGAGTCAGGAGGGACTCTAGAGAATCCATTCCCAGCCACGTTTATAGGCCAAACGACTTTCATAGAGAGCTTGTAAACAAGTTCATGATGTAGACTATTTTCTTGCGGATCCATTTGCAGCATTGGGGCTTATAGGTTATACCAGTGACCTTCACACTGTTTCTCTTGGGGCATCAATTTTTAAATCCAATTTCTGGTGGCCCAAAGAATAATTTAGGTCTACAGGGCTATTGTTATGCATGTCTAAGCAAATTTACCGCAATTTTAACCCACACCTTTGATAGCCTTTGAAACAAATTACTGGGATCTTTTGGGAATCGCACCTTCTTATTTGCGGGAGCTAACACAGAGGAGGGGAGGAGCGAGGGGAAGAGACACAGGAGGCAAAATGAGAGGACAGCGAGAGAGGTATCACAAAGGCAGTGTCAGACCATGCAGAAGAAGATGAGAGAGGCAAAGAGACAGGAGAGAAGAGAGCAGAGATGGGTAAAAAAAAAAGAGGAGCAGAAAGGGCAATTGGGGTGACAAGAAGAGTCCGTGGAGAAGGAGTAGAGATGAGAGGTAAGAAGGTGAGGTAGGGAGGAGACAAAAGCAGAGGTGCAGAATTAGGGACAGGGGGGAGATGAGAGTTGACAGGGGAAGAGAAGTGGAAAGAAGAATAAGAGGAATGGAGGGGGAGACAGGAAGAGAAAGCCATCAGCAGGACTAATGGGGAGGAAAGAGCTTGTAGAGAGAAAGAGACAGACGCTGAGAGAGACCGAGAAAGACAGAGAAGGACAGACCTAAGCAAACAAACACAAATAAACTTTATCAGACATTTCCTACCTGTACATAAAGTGAAATGTGATCACTGCAGGTAGATTAAAACCATGTAAACAAGTTAATCCCACATTTGTCTTACTCGGGTCATACAGAAAGTCGTTGCTGTAGGATTAATGTGTGGAGAACTGTGAAATTAGTCGCATGATAGGAAGATTGGTTAGAGGTGTAAATACCATCTGCTGAGTAAGCCTGTCCATCCGACTTCTCCCAAGCTGCACAGCCTGCCCATTATACAAATGTATAGAATTACTGTGCTTTTCAAAGCTGGCATTGATGTCTCCAATCTGGGCAAACTGCGACATTGCTAGGCACAGCTGAACCAGGCAGCCAAGGTGACAGGCCTTTTATGAGGACAGATCCAAAATTTACAGGTTGCCTATAGGGAGAAATGACATGAAAATTAATTCAATCAACACACACTGTGCAAGATTACATTAAGATGGGTATATTAAGATAAATCTTCTTCTGCTATGCATGTAAACAGCTTAATCAAATTACTCTTAGAATCAAAGTGAGGTTTCTAATTGGATTAGTGTATGATAACAGATTATAGTGTTTATGCAAACAAAGTCACGTTATACACATTCACTCAGGATAGAAATCCAAAATAGGTCACTTTCACTCTGGCTTTGAGACATCTTCAACTTTTGCATTTTATTATTGTGAGTGCCATGACGAAGCTAAATCTCAAATGTCTTATATTTATTTGATTGTCGTACTTTTTTTTTTATTTTTTTGACGGGCCAAACGATTGGCTGTGACTTAGAGAGAATTCAAAACACATTTGTCAGGGTAAAATAAATGGCCAAAGTTCTTTTAACCTCCAGGATGCCTACTTTCTAATAAACACTGAATGGCGTTCTTTATTTTGTGTGTTTGTGTGCCATGTGTTGGCAGAAAGGCGTATTTTGTTAAAATCATATCTTATTTTTACATCATGAAGCATAAATCTGTCGGCCTCAAGGCCATGACATGTCATATTTCACATGGACAACATTGCCAGACATTAATTACAGATGTGCCGTCTCTGCAGGAGCTGCGTTTTCTCAGGTCACAGTTGCTTGGCCGTGAAATGTGATATTTACCTTCCCCATATCACAAAAGAAAAAAAAAAATTTCCAGGTGGTACTAAACCAAACTCAAGGGGCAAAGGCCAGAGGTTGAGCACCACTGGAGCACAATATGTTGTTTGGCCCAGACACAGCAGATCAATTCTACCATCGCTAATATGTTGTCATTGTCTCTCCTGGTATTAGGGTTAGGGTTAGTTGTGTGCGCTTGAAAAGTATTGTGTTGAATAGTCAGTCACAGAAAGTGGTAGCTAGGGTGATGAAATTATAATATTATGTAATGTAATAATAATAACACCAGCTCCATCTCAGTGTCTCTGTTCCCCTTCTCTCCTCCCAATTTCTTCCTGTTCACCGTCTCTACTCCGATTACTGTGTTGTCCCACAGGCTACACACACACACACACACACACACACACATACATGAAAGAGGGTTTGAGAAGAGGCGGGGAGCTGCCCAGAATTGCAGTGGCTTCTGGGAAGAGACTGAGCCGAAAGGAGTGAGACAGACAGTGACGGAGAGTAAACCCTGGAGAGAGAGCAAGTGGAGGAGAAGAAAGAGAGGAGAAGGGGAAGTAACAGAGACAAGTAATAGTTATTAGCTCTGTTACCAGGTATTCACTGGCTTTATCACCCAGTTCCTCCTTTTTCTGCCAAAGGAATATGTTCATTCTCCAAAGAAATGCAGCTGTATTTTCTCACATGAAGAGCCACGGGTTGAATATCTCACAAAGAGTAGACACACAGAACAAAAACCTTTCCCCTGATAACCTTTATTAAACTCACTTAAAACAACACTGTTTTTCATACAGTGTTATTGAACATCTAAGTTTCTGGGTCCAAGGCATTCGTTACATCTAGTCAGACACATTCGACAGATATCAACATGGTTACACCTCCAAGTATGATACTGAATTCCTCTTGTGTGGTGTAACAAGCCCCAGGCAGTCATTTTGTCTTCTGCCTAATAGGATGTCTGAGTTTTTGGCAACGACTGTGTTTTCCATCCCATCAAGAAGCAAGGGAAGCTAGCTAGATGTGCAAACTGCTCACTCCATCACAAGCATAAATTACCCAACAGATGGTACAACACAACAATCATTTACACATAGTGCTTCCCTCCATCATAAACAAAACTCACCTGTTTCTGTCTGGATAACGATATTGTTTAGCATAGAGTGTATTCATTTAGCAGTAAAACTGTTATCAACTCTTTCAAATGGTTCTGTCAGAGTTTTATTCAGTGTCATCACTATACGTCTCTTTACCACATCAAAGTGAATGCTTTAGGCCATCCGAGGGATTTTAAACCCTACTAAGATCATTTTGTTCTAGTTAGATGTATTGCAAAGATACAGTTCATGCGGTCGGCCAAATAGTACACCCTAGATTTGGAACTTTGCTGCAGGGATTTGCTACTATTTCGCCACAAGAGTATTGCTGAGGTCAGGGGATGATGTTGGGTGATAAGTTCAGGCTGGCAGTCAGTGTTGCAGTCCTTTGCCAAGGTGTTCAGTGGAAGGTCAGGGCTTTGTGCAAGCCAGTCATTTTCTTCCACACCAAACTGGACAATGCATAGACCAAAGGACTCTCCTCAGGCTGTCGCCACAGAATCTTAAAAAGTCTGTTCTTTGTCAGTGTTTATTTCAGCATCAAGAATATGCTTATCTGGAGCTAAGGAGCACAACCCAAAGAGCAAAGATTCTGACATTTCACTAGTCTCAAAGGTTAATGCCTACTTGCTCAATTTATAAATTATTGATGTCAGAGTGACTTTTTTCCACCAATAAGGTTCACAGCCACCCACTCATGTTTTATTTTAGTCCTCAGCTGTCTGTGTGAACAAGCCAGTTTAAAAACACCTTGCTGCTCTGAAGGGGCGAGCAGGGAGGAGGAGAGAAATTTAGATGAGATAAAGGGAGGGGAGGGAGAGACAGAGCAGGGTCCTGTTGTGAACACTGATTACTCTCTGCCCACTTGAGATTGATGGAGAGTGACACAGCAGGCACGCTCACACAAGCACAAACGCACACACGCACGCACACATAAACAACATGCACAAATACGTACATACACAGTGTATCTAAACAATTGCGTGCGCGCACACAGACACACACACACACACACACAGATGCAGGAGGAATTCACTGTCTCTGTATGCTGATTGATGATGGCTCCACCTAGACTACATTCAGCCCAACACTCCTGCAGCGAGGGTGTGTGTGTATGTGAGAGTGTGTGCACATTTCTCTGTGCGAATAGAAGTGTGTGAAAGAACATTCTCTCTCTCTCTCTCTGCATGTTTGCGTGTGTTAGTGGGTATATGTGTGTGGCAGTTCCCACCTGTCTTAATTAGAGGAGGCTATTAAGACAGATTGCCTGATTAAGTAGCATTCCCTTACTGTCTAATGAATAGCCACACACAGGCAGACACACAAGCAGACATACAGACATACATGCACACAAAAGTTAGTATTGAGTGGTGAATCCCACATCAACACTGATACAACGATTCTCTCTCTCTCTTTCTCTTTCTCTCTCTCTCTCTCTCTCTCTCTCTCTCTCTCTCTTTCTCTCTCTCACTGTGCTATTCATTCAGTGTAGGTAGCGACTCTTAACCTCTTCACACGTACAGTCTCTCAGGTCCAATATCAAGTTATCACTCTCACATATCCATCTTCTTTCCTGTGTAAAATTGGAACTGTGATATAAAAGCTCCTCCAAAGTGAACAGTTTAACAGATCACATCAAGGTGGGCCAGCTCAGAAACATTGGACACTGGTGGTGACTATTGCGTTTTCCAGCAAAAATGTGGCGAAATAAATCTCAGACAATCAAGGCAGTACTCACTTGAAATAACATTTTTAAAAGGTTTATGGAACAAGAGCACAGTGCTGTGAAAGCTCCTTGCGTTACAAAAAAGCAAAAACCCATCAGTTCCATCACCAACTAAACTGGTGCAGTGTTGTCTAAAATCAAGTAAGCAGATTGTTTACAAATTTCTCCTACAGTCTAGAGCTGAGTACAACTGTGATTGCAAAGCAATTTGAAGATGCTCAATGTGTGAAAGCTGTCATTACAATCTCCAGCTTGCACCGAATCAACAATACACCCTGTAACAACACAGGTGCCAAAAAGGCCGACTGAACTCGTTTGAGAGCTCAAGTGTAACATTGACATGGTGTCAAAGCTTGATATGATCAGTCATGAGAAGTTTTGAGGTTCCCTTCATATGCAGATCATACTGTTTTTAAAAATAAAGAAGAAATGAATGTGGAAAACAAAAGAGTTTAGGATTTTAAATGCTTTTATGATCTCGATCTGGAAACAATGTTGTTGCATTAGCATCATGTTGTGCTGCAGATTTCTAATATTTTTTGTAAACATGTAAAATCGCAAGAAATTAATGAACCGCTACAGCAACAACTGAGTGTATAATATACTTACTTTCTTGTGTTCAACATGGCAGAAAATTACCTTTTTTTTATTTTTAACATTGTTTATGTTTTATTCATAAATTGTCCACGCTACAGTCTACAGGTGTTTGCTGTGTTTTGTGTTTACATTCTGTTTAAATGTTAAAATGAATGATTAATCAGATAACAAATGAACTCATGTACCTCTGTCGGATTCTGCATGTCTTCCACCCTCCCTCCTGTGTTTTCCTCATTCTCTCCCTTCATGTCTCGCCATCCTCCATCAATCTTTGACTCCTTGCAACCACCCTCAGCCCCATGTATCTTTATTTCCTTTGTATTCCTCTCTTTTATTCCCATACCGCTGTAGGAAAATCTGCTTCATATTTACGCGGAAGAAAGGGGGCACAGAGGATTGTTGGGTGGTAGGATGGTAGAGAGAGAGCGAGAGATGCTCTTCTGGTCCAGGGTATTTAATCAGTTACGTTCTCCTGCTCCCCGCAGCAACTTACAACCTGACATTCTTTCTCTTCTGCAGACACACACACAGTCACATGCTCACTCTCCACCTTAGTATTTATTCTCTCCATTTTACTCTGTTGTAGATGAACATAAACAACACAGGAGGCATTCATAGTGTTTCAGTGTATTTATCAGGTAGGAGACCTTCTCAGACCATTACAAACACAACAATATAGCCCATCTGAGGATGATCTACAACACCTCAGGGCTCCTCTGAAGTGCTTTTATGGCAGATATTTAGGAGGAACACTTAACAGTCAGAGACAGAAGCCATCAGCATAGATGAATGATTTAATAATGCATTACAAATTGTCCACATGGGGAAAATCAACGTAGCTTCAGAGCAGCTCAGATGCTGACGTTTTTTTGGAAGTATTAGGTTACTGGAAGCTTCAGTTGAGACTTTAATCATCCATGTAAGCAGTGACAAAAAACACCTGTTCTATTTCCAGAGTCATCGTCCTTCATGTACATTAATGCCAGAGACCTGTGCAGCAGCTCTGCTACATCTCAGAAGCATTTATTGAGACAGACGACTGGGAGCAGTGGTCCTTGCTGCTGAGGCGATCCACATTGTTGACCTTTTTAGCATCCAGCTTGTTTTTCTAACTTCCATCTCCTGCTGGAAGAGGGATTTTTCTAATTATACCTTCATCCCACACTTTGGAGTTGTTAAGCGCTTCCTGAGCATGCAGTCTCTGCATAGATTTATGATTTAATTCCTGTTTTAATACTGGAACAGATTGAAACTGCACACACTCTACTCTTAATGATGCACTCTGGGTAATGATGTCGTAGCAGGATGTGAATTAAAAGCTGTAAACATGAATAATATGTGTGAAAGAGAGGACGCATATATGAAGAGACAGAAGGGCAGGGAGAGCAAAGAGGGGAGGAGGGCAGGAGGAAAATCACAGTGAGAGAGCTAAATGTGTAAGAGTACCAAACAATGAAGTGTTCATGTAGAGTCCTTTTGCTTTTCAGCCTGCATCACATAATATAATCATGTGGGTGACACTTGTGAATTTGGGCTTAACCTAATAATCTGTTATGAAGTCTAGACTCAATTCAGTTTAATTTCAGTTCAATTTTGATTGATACTGCGCCAAATTGTAACAAGTTATCTCAGGGCACTTGTATAAACCGTACTCTTTATTATATAACCTGAGGGTATTGTTCAGTGTCTTTTCACAGGGAAAGGTTAATCTATTTTGGGTACCTAGGTCTCTTGAGGGCTGGTCCTCACCTTGTTTCTACGCCTGCTGTTATAATTATTAACCATGCACCATAATCTTTTACGGTCTGTACACATGGAGAAAGAAACACACATAAGTCCTGGAACAAGATGTCACTTACAGCAATATAAAATAGATTTATAACAGCTTTGTTTCTTCATGTATCCAAGAATTCATCATAAACTAAACAGAGATATACAATTAGGGACATGCATCGGTAGAATCGTTTTTTGGCATATTAGTTAATCCTTAGTCTTGTGTAGACTATTCAATATTTTACATAGACATTGAAATAATTATTGTCTATATTTATTCTGATAAATAGATTATGTCCTGCACATGTATTGACATTGAAAATGTCCTTTAGATGTGTCTTCAGTCATTATAGGCACTTGGGTGTCAGTGACTTTTGTCTGACTCCTCCAGTCTCTCTCCCAGTTAACAGACAAATTCAGTATTGATTCCAATAGTGTGTTCAATTCAAGTTAAATTTTTATGTCTTCCTGGATGCAATCTACAAGGGTGAGACTGGTGAGTTGTGAAAGAATAAAACAAATAGATTTACTAAATAACACAGATATGGCACCAACTGTCTCTTTATGTTATGTAAAGTAAAAGGTTTACTCTTTCCTCCCAACAAAGTGAATTCAATTTTCTAATTACGTTTCACCTGAGTACATGACAAAAAAATCATGAGGTACATTTACAGTTTTTGTAAAGTTGTGTATGTAAATCAGCCAGTTTGTGTGTATCTGGGCCTCTAAAACCACAGTGTGTGCAGCTGTGTGTGACTAATAGCAGACATCAGACAATCCCACTGATCTAGGGCACAAGGTGACCCTTTCCCTGTCTCACTCACTCTACCTCTCACTCTCTCTCTCTCTCTCTCTCTCTCTCACACACACACGCACACACACACACACGCACGCATACACACACTTGTTCAGCTATCTTTCTGGGGACCCATCACTGACCCAACCTAAATTCCCACAAACTTTTCAGCAGACCCCACAAGTAAATGGGCCCCTGTTTTTCAGACCCCTTGAATGTAGCATTTCCCCCCACCAACACACACACACACACAACCAGCACACCTTCTAAAACACCTGCTCAGCATTCTTGTGCTCCACTTTACACTGCTGTTGTACAGCTGCAGTGTATTCATTATAATGCCACTAACTGTGTGTGCGTGTGTGTGTGTGTGTGTGAGCATGAGCGTGAGAGAGAGTGACACAGAGAGAGAGAGAGAGAGAGAGAGAGAGAGAATGCATTTGTGTATCTATGTGTGTAAGTTGATATTAATGGACTGTGAAGGTTAACAGGAGGGTTTTATAGAAGGAGACAGGCGAACATGGGAGGGCAGCCCTCTTCATACTTCACACCAGTTATGTTGTGTGTATCTGTGTCTTAAAGTAACAGCCAAGGTGATACTACTACAAAAAAAAACCTTTATCAAAATGTCATGGGAGAGAAACAGCACCTGTTAGGTGAGGCTACAAGATGAAAGCACCATACAACAAAGGACTGACGCATGGGATGGGGGGGATCGTTGCATGCAGAGATTGTATTGAGCTGCACATATTTGAAGTTAAACTGGAACAAGGATGTTTTTATTCTCTGAGTGTCAAGTGCAAAGCCTCCTGTAAGGCTGCCAGCAGTGACCTGCCATTTTTCACTTTGCCAACCACAAGGGCCTTGTTCATCTTCTCAGCCAATTAAGAATTCTTACCCTACCGACTTGATAAAAGAGTTGCAAATTGAGTCCTATCTTCTCATGCTGTGCACCATCAAAGCCTCAGTACATTAGCCAACTTCAGTGCAAAAACGCTAGCGGTATATTCCAGTCTGATAGTTCAGTACTCTCTTGTTCCTGCTCAACTGAATCCTGCAGTACTGCATAAACCAGTGCATTTGCTGCAATCTGAGTAAACAGAAGTAAATAAGTAATAATAATCTCTATGATATGGTCCAGTACAACACCAATAACTAACAACAGCCTCACAAACTACCATGAGAATTGAGTTTTTGATTAGAGTTACTGGGTCAAATCCCCTAACCACCTCGGGGAAATCTTGGCCAAAATGATGAATAAGAAATTCCATCTTCTTCTTCATTAAAAGCGTGTGAGGAACCCCAGAGCTTGCAGCGTAATCCCCAGTAACTCCAGCAGAGCCATAGAAGCCCACTGGTTGTACTGGGAGTTGAACTCTTGACACTCTGTAATTCAGTTTGTGCTGTTTCCTCACTTCATTCTAGACAGCAACTACGAGAAGAGTTTTTATGAACACAGCCTCACAAACCAAGAACAGTGAACTAAACTTCGGGCTGATGTTCAGCATCTGGTTACCCGTGACAGTTTTACAGCAGAACTACCCTTGTTTTACAGACTGTGGTTTTGTTCTTTATATGGCCTCACAATTTTATGTGTTCGTGCTGTTCGTCTAAGACAGGAATCTTTTGCATGTACTGATACATGAGTGTGTGTCTTCAGTTGTATCTTTAGAAGAGCCTATTTAAGGTTAAGACCTTCAGGTTTATGTGTGCGTTTGTTCTGTTTCTTACAAATGTTTCTTATATCTCTCTTCCAGGTTGTCAGGCAGTAATGTGCCCTCACCCATCATTAGCAACAAGAACTGGCTCCGGCTTCATTTTGTGACTGATGGCAACCACCGTTACCGTGGTTTCAGCGCACATTATCAAGGTAAGATGGGTAACATATGATTCATTCACAGAGATGGGCATCTTAATTTCTACACGTTTCCAGACCTTCTTTTCAAGGTTCTGTTTGTGCTTCTTTGCTTTTTTCTTTTTTTTTTCTTTTTTTTTATCTATCCTGTTCTGTTTTTTTTTTCCTTTTCAACTGACAGTTTGTCTTCATCATTTTGCCTCTAACTCTCTTTAATTACGCCTGTTGACTCCAATCTTCCTGTCTCCTCTCTAGTACAGTTTCTCTCCCTGTCTCCATCTTTCAGTTTCTCTCTCAATCTCTCTCCCCCTCCCCCCACTGCCTAGTTCTCTCTCCTTTACTTTCTTTTTCTCTCGGGGTAACTGCACATAGAGGCATACAGTTAGATTTATTTGACACAAACCCTAACTGGTGGAAAACATTTGGAAATTTGTTTGGCAACGACCACGTCTCCCAACAGTGATAATGAGGGCTGAGTGTTTGGAACAACTGCGCAGACAAGCTGGAACAGATAGGGTTTATATTTTACACTTAACTTGTTTTTCCTCCTCTATCATGTTTTTGTTTTAGTCTCGGATTGTCTCTTGTTCTTTCAAAAAAATGAACCATTGGCTGTTTTATGTTGATCACCAGTGCATGGTGCATAAAATCCACTCAACATCAGAAGATACACAGGAAATGGGACTGTGTCATCGTCATGGCCAGAGGCATGTGGCCCACCTGCATTACATTCCGAAACGGGGTTGATTGACAGACTCTGCCAGTAGGTGTTTCATGGGCTTACATCAGCCACGGCCAACCAATCAACTGCTGCTAATCCAGTTTCATCAAAATACTGGGAACAAGTTTGATTTGTATATTCATTGTTTGAGAGTTACACTAGTGTAAACTAAAGTCTTTGGAACAGCACACCGTGCTTTCATGCGTCATTGCCCCAGTGTTAGTAGGCGGGCAGCACAAGCATAAATTGTGCTCATGCTTGATACAAAAATTGCTCTGTACCACTTGATTATTACTGACACACTCCCTGTTGTGCCTCGCCTCTCACCTCAGCACATTCAGGTTCACTACAAGTCACCAAAATACCAAACAAACTCAGGCCAGCAAAACAAGGTGTGCACGCATCCAAAATGCCAGCTCTAGGGGACAGGGTCTGCACCATGTGCTGCCCTCAGAACTGCGCCCTGTTTGTGCTGTTTGTCAAAGACAAGCAGATGCACACAACGACGTGGACATGTTTTGTTACATGTTATGTTCTAAAGAGACATGAAACAGACATTTTGTCAGAAGTGACACAGTCATGCACAACTCAGTGACGCAATGTAAATGTGTTTCACAAAAACATAAAACCCTTTTTTCCGTCCTCCTTCCTCTCCTTTTACAATCTTTTAACATCTTCTCTCAAATCATCAAGTCATTTTTTTTTCCACTGTCTCTTTGCAGCCTTTTATTCCAACCACAAAGGTGTTTTTTTTCATACACACTGCAACAATGGTTCCTTTCAACAGTAGTTAGGGTGATTTGCTCATTTGCTCATATTGCAAGCTATTTTGTCAGTCGTGGGTTTCCGCCATTAAAATGCAGTGTCTGAGAAAGTTGCTATTGAAGTAGAAATATGGATTGATGCACAAATATTGTTCTATAGCTGGTATCACAAGATTTCCTGAACTAACTGAACTAAAAACATAGACATATTACTACTTGAATGTATTTTACAATATTTGCTATAGAGCTAATGAAAGAGTACAGAGGAAATCACTTTAATTGGCATTTACTCTTCAGTTTATTGAGATTACTGATATAAAATATGTACATTTCAAAATTGTTTCTTTATGACCCTGCAAATTTTCACTGTATTGGTTGCATGTGCCACTTGCAGGACTGTGTTCAATTAAGACAATTAAGTGACTGAAACTGCAATTAATTCAGTGTTAGTTTTATATTAACACTGCATAATTTCTCAATCTGTGGGTATGATGAGTTTATTAGGCTGGATATGACCCCATATGGCATCTCATGGCATATGTTGTATTAGATATTCAAATAATGCCTAAAGCAACAGGGTATCTATAAGGCTGCCAAAAAAAAAGAAAAGAAAAAAAGAATAACCACCTATGGATTTGAATCTAGTCAAGTGATGATATCAAAAACAATGTATGACAGCCAAACCAGACATTTTATAGCCAATGCAAGTATACACACTAGGGCTGTCTTCGACTAATGATTTTGTAGTCCTATCATTGAGCACAGTTCCACTATCAGCAGCTACAGGGCAGGGATCATATGTACAGCACATCGGCTCGATGTGTGTGATGTCCTCAGGATCACCAGAGTGAGAGTCAACTTCACCAGTGTATCCAGTCAGCTGTAGTAACTTTGGACGGCCAGAGACCATTTGTCCTGACATTCATGAGAATTATCAGTGTCCAGCCTACTGTTCCTATACTAGCATGCAAGTCTTGCGGGTCTG